>CAEGAD010064770.1:0-105910 GCA_903067055.1 Poeciliopsis paucimaculata
ATATATTACAATTACAATTGGACTGAGTTAGATTTATTACGTCTGATTGGCGTGGGATTAACTGGACTGAATCAAATGCATGTGGATTTTACACTGTTTTATTTTAATGTAAAAATGTAATCATTTGTGATGGGTAAGGTTGGCTCAACAAATAAAAAAAATAGTAACAGTAAAAATAAATAAATAATGATAACAACGATCAAATAAATGGAACAAAAAAATTCTGTATTTTTACCTTTAGGGCACTTTAATTCAACTTGAACCTTTGCTCTCTTTTTCCCCACTGGGAGAGGCGGTTTTTCACAAAAACTAAAAAAAAAAATATCCATAAATAAATATATTTAAACGACATATTTACCTTCGAGAAAAAAAAAAACATGACATGTCAGGCTGCTAGCAAAGGAAAAACAGCATTTCTTTGTCGTTTCAAAAATACGGCGGACCTAACAAACAGGCGCGTGCTTGCAGGTAATAAACAGGCCCGGCTGGACGTCACGCGCTCCCTCCTCGCTCCGCGTGTCCGTCGAGTCTCTGGGGAAGTTCTCGTGACGGAACCACGAACAGCCAGAAAGTGTGACGTCAAAATATCACAGCGCGTCACAAAAGGCACCGTGGTGTGTTTAATTGTTGCATCTTTTGACGTCCGGCTTCGACAGTGTGGTTTGAAGCGGGGGGTCGTTTTAACATGCAAATTTTTAAACGAGGCTCGTTGTTGCCTAATAGCCTTCCGGCTAATGCCGGCCTGTGTGATGTAGGATTCTTTCAGCTGTGAGGATTAAACCCTTTCTCTGCCTCCCTCCATCACCCTCACACACATGTTAAGAGCGCCCATTAAATTGAGAAAGTTGTACTTACCGTAGGGTACTATTGTTGATTTATTTAAGGCAGTCTTTGGTCCAGTTTTTTTTTTTTTTTCTTTTTTTCTTTGGTAATGCGAATTACCCCAGCATTCAAAATAGCTCAGTCAACGTCTAATGATGACAATTCTAAAATTCCCATTTACAAATATATAAAAATGTGGCAGAAAAGGTTTTACAAAGTTGCATACATATATTTCCATTTATTGCACTATAAAACACAGTTGTAATGGGTGTTAAATATTAACAGTTGAAATTATTCAAATGTTAATCAGACACATTGGCTCATTTAAATTCTAACATTAGTGACTAACTTGCAGTCATACACCCTAACTAACATTTTGAATCTGGGTTAAAATGTTGGTTGGATCAACTGAGGTTTACAGTGTCCAATGGAGAATGATGAGGCAGATATGTTTATGTAGAGCTATAAATCTATTAATACTGTAAAAAATAAATTAATTAATTTTTGCATTAAGAGTATGATTTAATATTTAGCAGCAGTGCTAATGCTACAAAGTTGCATTAGCAATAGTGCTATTCAGTGGATGGACCATCTTGGCCTGATAGGGAAAATGTTCACTTGCTACACTGTTGCAATAGATATTTAAAAAGTTGCTACTTCAGTAATATTTTCTAACTTAATCATTATTATAGTTATTTTAGTTTTCAAATGAGAGGGCGAATCAGGCAAGGAAGGCAATAATTAGCAGGAATTATGGCTAAAGTTACAGTATTTCTGTTTTATTGGTTAAATCCAACAAGTCCGTTTTGTCAGTGCACCTCATCATTATTAACGTTGTCTTATTAACATTATTGTCTTACGCTCACGATTTTTTTGCGTTCTGTTGTTGATGTTGGACAGAAAAGTACCTGCCTAATTTGTCAGTATTTTTCTTGTTGTTATTTTTGTTTGTTTGTTTGTTGTTGGGTTTTTTTAACCTCCTCCTGGTGTTGCTGTTATCTCCATATTTTAAGCCCATCTGTGTCTCTTTCTCACGCTCCTCTCCCTCCACGTCTCTGCTCGTGCGCATGCGTGAGCCCGCAGCTGCTTACAGCAAGATTTCCATCATATTTGTTGTGGCAAAACCTTTGAAACAAATCTAATTGTGAAAACAACAACAACAACAAAAAACAACAACAAACAAACAAAAACAAAAACGAGCGGAAATAGAGGGGAAAATTATCCTCTTCATCCAGACTCACAGAAAAATCATCTGAGGATACCTCTATTTTTTTAAATTTGTTTCATTTATTTATTTATTTGTCTGCCAAATACAAATTAAACATATCCTCCAGTCCTACCAATCGGCTGTCGATATGTTCATCTGCAACCACGAGGTACTGCATGTTCATATGCTGCATGCGCTTTGCACTGTAAATTCCGAGTCGCCTTGAAGTTTTTAAATTGCGTTACGCTATCTCGCGCAGACATGTGGCGTTCGGGCGCGCGCGCATCCCCACACCGGCTTATAGGCTTCATTTGAGATGGGCGAGTCAGATAACGTTGGGGGGGGGGGGATTATTTTAGGGGCTCAGCCTCCGCACTCGCGGGGGAGCAGTCGGCTGTGTTTCTTATTCAAACGCTGATTGTCTCATAAACGCGCGCCTGAAAGTTCCCTCGACAATTTGAACGGAGTAATGAGAAATGCAATAGGTTTTGATTTTTCGTCGAGGAGCGAGGCGATTATTGGCTCCCGCATTTTCTCTCCTCGCCGTCGCTGCGGCTCAGTTATAGTCTGCGGTAAACACACCAAGAGGGGGGGGGGGGGGGGATATAATAACCCAGCTCGTTTCACAATTCCACCTACAGGGTCCGAACTTGAGGTCATTTGAAATTTTGTTCACCGTCGGAGGGAAAAGAAATAAGGAAAGTATCAGTTTCAGGCCCATAAAGTGGTTTAGGAACACAGTTGGCTGTCAGCAACTAATGTATCGCTGATACAAACAGCCGTTTTAAATGACGCACTTAGAGCGCGCGCGAGAAAGACGGGGAACCGTGGCGCGCGCGTGGTCGTAGAAAAAAAAAAAAAAAAAATCCCAGGGGATTATCTTCGGACACGTGTCTGTCCATCAGGACAGAGAGCGGGCAGCGGCCTGACACGGCGGAGCCTGTTAGTGAGCTCGGGCCCCCGCGGAGCTCCGAGGGAAACTCCGGCTGCTGGAGCTGGCCACGGTGCTGAAGAGGTAACAGGGTTTCTTCACCGCGATCCCGCGTTGTCTCCCTTTTACAAGAAAAAAAAGAAAAAAAAAAAAAGAAAAAGATAAATAAATAAAATAAATAATAAAAATAACTCCAGCTAAAAGCACCGGTTGACATTTCAGTGCCTTTTATTTGAATTTTATCCTGTTTGGCGGTTCACCGTGACGGAAATAAATCAAATGTCAGAAGCGGGGAGAACTTGAGTGATGTACAACTCCCCATTCTTGAGGAGCTACTTTTGAATGTACAGTGTTTTATGCTGTCAGAATTAAGTTGGCAGCACTAAAACATTCACACACCATAAACTTGTTTTTTTTTTGTTGTTGTTTTGTTTTTTGTTTTTTTGCTTCTGGCTTTTTCTGTGAGAACAAAAGTGGATTGTAAATGTGAAGCAGAGAACGGATTCTTCCCTTTCTTTCTTTTTTTTTTTTTTTAATAAAATTGTCACAGATTCTCTTCTGGTTTCATGTTTAAATATCCAAACTGGTTCACTGTAACATTGTCCTGCTCAAAGGTAAGCCTTCAAGTTAGCATCACGGCTTTTGGAGGTTTGGAGGTATCCCGTAGCATGATGCTGCCACCATGTTTCTATGTGCTCTAATTCTCTCTCTTTCTCGCTCTCTCTCTCTCTCACACGCACACACACACACACACATACACAGTGTTTGGTAGACCAATGCCTGCCTGGTTATTTATGTCAAATTTTAAACATGATGTGTCCTCTAACAATGGCTTAGCTGATGACACTCTCCTACGCTGAAAAAAGAGAACAGCTGATCCGACTTAAATATACTGTGTTAATAGGCTACAAGGAACCCAGTGAAGTTTATCCAAGTTACTTTATGAAGTTTATTAAGTTGTTGAGTAAAACTGACGTTATTAATGCTCAGCAAAAAGTTTGGCTCGTTAAAAACTTGAGCTTGAACTCCAACTTGGTCACAGGTAATTCAATGAAGTTTGTCAAACTTGCTTTATTAACGTCAGTTGTTCAATTGAGATCTTTTCCCACCTCGGCCAGTTCTGTGAGGGTCAAACGCTCGAACGTTGGAGATTTATCGCAACACATTTCCTGTCAGAAGGATTTTGATTTACTGTCATCACGATAAATTCCAATTAATGATGTTTAAAACTCACTTAAACTGAATCTGTTTTTGAGACAGACAGTTTTACTATTTTTCTCCACTGTTTTCCCAATAAAAGCGTCGAAAAGTCTGAAAACACAGTGACCGCGCGCAACATTGTGACACAAATCTCACTTCTTTACACAGTAGGAATGGGAATGTTTCTCAAGAGCATTGTTTGTGTTTATGGGACCAGAATTACTGTGACACCCAGTCACAGTCATACAGTTACCTAAAGAAGATGAAATAAATAGTTCTTATCACTTTTATCACAACAGTACTGCAAAACATCATGATAAAACTGAACGTTAAAAAGCCAGATAATCTGATGTTAGCTTGCTTTCACGTCCTACATGGAGTTCCAGTTAATTTGTCAGTGCCATTAAAGCATTTGCTTAAACCAATATTAAGCAACACAACAGTATCTACAAGTTTTCATTGAATGGTTTCTGTGAAATTATGAAATAAAGTAAGACATGCAAACAGTTTTTGAGCTTTAGCATAAACCTCTAGTCTTTATTTGACATAAACTCTTATGGTAAATTCACGTGTTTCTTCCTAAAACAAATGAATCAGCAAAGTGAGAGGAAAGCTCAAGGTGAAGTTACCCATATGGGTGTGTGTGGGTGTGTGTGTGTGTGTGTGTGTGTGTGTGGGTGCGTGCGCGTGTGTGGGTGTGTGTGTGTGTGTGTGTGTGTGAGACTGGGCAGAGCTCAGTCAGACTCATCTCTGTTGTTCTAATAGTGTTTAACACAAACACGCTCCCCTTTTCTCTGGAAGCAATTAGAAAACTCATATTCTGCTCACAATGCCGCAGACCGTATGACAGGATCCCTTTTCAGGCTCCATTCACCGACACCGAGAAGCAATCAGAAACAGCAATAAGCCTCTTCCGAGCCACATTTCCAACATGTGGCACTATATTATGCCGGGGATTCGTGTGCATCGCATCTTTGTGATTGGAACCCTTTCCCTCGGCATGATAGTGAAATCAGACCTGAATAAAATAAAAAAATAAAAAATAGCTGAACTTGAGCTGCTCTCCCTTTTCTTCCACAGCGCCGGATAACAGAGCAGAGAGCGAGCGGGAGAAGAAAAGTAAGCAGAGGTTCAAGGCATCAGGTAATAATGAAAGGAGCAGGCCAGCGCTTCAAAGACCGCAAGGTCCGCGTCGCCACAATTATACAATACAATTAGGATTAAAGGGGCCAAAACAGAGATAACAGAAGATGGGGATAAATTATCACACAAGGAAAGATGTGACTCTCTCCTGACCTTCATTAAGACGGAGGGGGGGAATCTCATTTACAGCCCGCCTTTCCTTGCAGAGGGATTTCAGCTTTCCACATGAGACCGACTCAGAAGATAACATTTGTTTAATGTGAAGTTAAGCTGGAGCCGCTATCAAACGCTAGCCAAACAGGTGCGTTGAAAATGCGCCGGAAGTACAGAGAATATTACCGTTATTCATAAATGTGCTGAAACTCACTCAGCAGCTGCAACCGTGTTGTTTTTTTTTATCCAGGTTTTAAAGGATTGGTCCCTCACTGCTGTGAGATCTATGAACGTAGCTCTATGATGTTTCCTAGTGGCCACATTCAGTCAGGAGAAGATCTAGCGTTCACCATGGTGAGTTTTGTGTTTCATCTACAGCTGAAGTATGATTTTAAACTCCATCATCTTTTACTTCAGAATACTCACACAGAGCACACAGATGAGCTTCAGCTGGTTTTACATGTTCAACTCCAAAAACAGATGACGTCTAATCAAATTAGCATAAAATGAAACTAAATACCAGCATGAATGAAAGTGCAAACCTCTAACTCTGGGTTGAATGGGAGATTATGAGACAAAAACAAAAAGTGCAATTATTAATGACAAAGAGAAATAAAATGGTATAGCTCATTTTATCCAAGGTTCTAAAAATAGTCGTCATAGATTCGGATGGCTGTGAGCGGGAAGGAAATCTCCTGTAGCAGTTTGTAATACAGACTGCTATAAAACCCTAATATATATAGTAATATTTTATAATAACTCTGGTTTTCAGAGTAAAGGTCTCACTAATCACAACCTGTGTTTTACAGAACGTTTAATCAGCTTAGAGCATTTCATTCAAGGTTTGACTAATCCTCGCGTTGCAGTAGCATATTACTGTGACATGCAAAACCGACACTGAAATGATCAATGTTTGTGTTTTCAGAAACAGAATGAACCTCAGGCTGTGTAGAAATATCCACTGCAGGTTAGATCAGATGCAATATTTCAGATTTTTAAGTAGATATGATAAATGCTAAAGATGCATTTCATATTAGAGCCAATAAGCAGAAGCTAACAGTAGGATCCTAACTGTGACTCTGAAATGCTGACACACACACACACGCACGCACACACACACACGCACGCACGCACACACGCACGCACGCACGCACACGCACACACACACACGCGCGCACGCACGCACACACACACCCACACACACACGCGCACCCCCCCACACACACACACACACACACACTCAGGGTTTAAAGTGGTGAAAGCTTCACCGCTTTTCTAACAAAGTGTTGGTGGTGAGTTCAACAACCTGCCTTTGTGGCCGACTCCATCAAAACAACAAAAGAACTCAAGAACTACTTCCGCTCTTACTTCAAATTAAGAGCATCACAAATAAACACACAGAGTGAAGCTTAAAGCACATTTAAAGAAGCAGTGTTATTTGTTTTTCAGGCACTTATTGCCACATAACTATGTTACTTTCATTCGTTATATAAAAAAGCACTATATATATCAAACACAACAAAATAAATTGGAGTTTGTCGTTGAACACCTTGAAATTTGGACTCTGCCTCTTTAAAAACTCCAGGTCTTCCTGAAGCAGGAAGTCATAACATCACTTCTTTATCAACCCTTTACGAACGTTTTTTAACAGCGTTTTACTGAGATGTAGCTCCTATAATGAGCTCAGCAGATGCGCAGCTCCACCGGGTGTTTGCTAATTCCTGCTGGCTAGTCTGAAGGAGCTGAGTGGGGGAGTTGCAGGAGAGTTCTGCACTGTGAGGCAGAAGTTTGGGAACTTGGAAACTGCACCTATGTCTTTGAAGGCGGAGCTAGTCTGGAACAAAATTAATTATCTACAATATTTAAGATTACACCTAGACATATATAAAATATTCTGAGTTGTATAAGCTGTTTTTCTACTCCTCTCTCCTAGCCAGCTGCAACTCATAGTCTCATAAGAACAGTTCTTCTTTGTGTAGGTGAAAGGGAGGACCAAGGCCAGCCGGCGGAAAGGGAAGAGAGATAACAAATAGTTAGCGCACCCCCCTTTTTCTCTCTCTGCTGTTCTGGAATAGGTTTTGAATGTTGCATCATCGCCCGAGCCTGGATATCTGCTGCTCTTCCAGTTACCATGGATCTCTCCCTTTCTCTGATAAAGTCAAGTTATTTGTGTCACATTTCAGCACCAAAGCAGCTCAGTGTGCCTTACACCCCAAAAACATAACTTATCAGTTATGAAACGAGCAAGAAACATTACATTTTCTCGAATGCCATCATCAAAATCATCGAGCAAATACGCATCAAATGTATTCGTCAGTGTTCCAGTTACAATGACTCAAAGCCAACTCTTAATCAGGCGGGTTTTTAGACTTGATTTAAATTAACTCGGTGTTTCAGCAGCTTTGCAGTTTTCTGGAAGTTTGTTTCAGATTAGAGGAGCATGAAAACTGAAAGCAGATTCATTTAACCTTCTTCTCCATCAGCCTGGTCGGCCACGTTTTAGTAGTTTTAATAGGTTGATCCAACACCTCGATCTCTGCAGAGGTAAAATGAAAGACTTTTTCCTCTTTCTTTTTTTTTTCCAGTTTTTCTGTATTAAGGAGGCATTATGACAAACCCGGCACACCTTTCAGATTTTTTTTGCTTGTAAAAACTTGGAAACCATCTACTTTCCTTATTCACCCTCCCAACTATGTCCTCTTTTCGTGCAGGTGAGTCTAAGAAACCCCATTGTAATACAGTGATGTGTAGAATAGTGTAAAAAAAAAAAAAAATTGAGGACAATACATATATATTTTTTAAAGCACCTGATCTGGCAGATTCTCAGTGGCAGGCCTGAGTAGAAATATGCTAATAAAAATAAAACAAGTGTGGTTTATTCCAATGTTGCTATTAATATTGGTATGAGGATGTTTAAGACCGTCTTTGAGGCTGTTTTATGGGGAAATCAATACAAAAATAATTTAACCTGTATTAAATCTGAGCTTCCAAGCTCCAGAAACCAATTCAGTCCAATTATTAAAAACATTGTCCTTCATAAAAGGTCCGCATAAAAACTTTTCCCTGTAATTAAGGAGGACCATCAGAGCCTGGCCACGCAGCTCCACAGACAAATTACATCCGCTGATGAGATACGGCTCCCAGCTGTAATGAGTCCATGTAAATGTGTCAGAAGTGTTATCACCAATGTTTGAGTTTCGAAGGTTGTAAACAGGAGCTGCTTAACGTGACAGAGTCTCCGGACATAACGCCGCTTCCTGGGAGCTTTTGATTCATCCTAAATAAATGTGACATGGCCCCAGAATGACTGGTTTCATGCTGAAATTGGCTCACCCTCACCATGGGTGTCGGTGTGGCTCACACCCATGGGTAGCTCACACCATGGGTGGGCTGCTGATCTGAAAAAGAATTCTTACTTCTCCTCAATGTTGGTTTTTTTTTTACAAAGTGGGGTTCTGCGGAGAGATTACCAGCAGCCAATATGTTTTCTCCACAAGTTACTAGGGATGAAACAAGGTTGTTGGTCACCACTTCTTATCAAAGTGAAATCTGTCTCATTACATGGAGCCCCACATAACTGCTGCCAGCTGGTGATTGATCAGGTAAATTATAATCAGCCCAAGATATAAAGGTAAATCATTTAAAGGAGCAGTGCTATGTAAAATCAACTGTTTTTTTACAGCTTTACATCATGCTATGGTGTTATTCCCTCATCAAAAACATACCTGGAGTGTTGCCTTGATTCCTTAATGCATATTTGAAAAATCCTTTAATCTCCCATGGCAACCATTCAGTTGTACAAAAAGCCTGGGTGGGCCTAGCTCCGCCTTCAATGCGCAGTTTTCAAGCTTCTGTCTCACAGAGCAGCCCCTCCCCCTGGACTCCTTCAGGCTAGCCAGCAGCAATTGGCAAACTGCATCTCATTATAGAAGCTACTTCGCTGCCAAAGGTTGAAAAGGAGCCATGTTGTGATGACTTCCTGAAGGCGGAGTTTCAGACAGAGCAGGGGTTTTTAAAGAGACAGAGGCCCAATTAAATTAATTAAGTGAAATTTATTTGAAGTCATCTGACATATACAGCATTTTTATAACAACGTAATCAAGCACTTGATTGTGCTATAAAGTAATTCTATGTGCATCATACTGCCCCTTTAAAATCCAAAATCGAATGTGGAAAAAAAAGAAGCGATTTTTCTTTTAGGCTGCATCGCTCAGCTCTCAGTGTGGTTACTGTTTGGTCCACGTTCTATTAGTTGCATTTACAAACCCTAACAACGTGAGCTATGAAAGACGGATGCAAAACGTCAAGTTGGTGCATATTGAGCCACACAAATGGACCGTAATGAAGAGAAGATACTCCATGTGTTAGAATGAAGAAGAGGGAGGGAAAATAAAATACAATTTCACTAATCTGTAGCAGTGACTGATTAATTTCAGTCAAATGATCTGTTTTTTTTTACTGAGTGTCTCATGAGGGCGGCGGTTCAAACGGCACCTCCGCTCGGATCGCCCCTGGAGATGGCTTCAGGAAGTCTTTACCGTACATCCGGCTTTGATGTGTCTTAAGTGTCCTAATCTGAAAATAAATGTGTTCCAGTGCTCTTTCTGTCCCCCCCCTACCCTCATTATCCTCATCTTCTTCTTCACATTTCAGTTAAACCACATCACACTTTTGACTGTCTTCCCTGACTATACATCCTGGAAGCTTTTAATTGATTCAGAGTAACAGGATGCATTTGTTTGTTTTTTTTGTTTTTAACTTTCCTCCAAGTTTCAACCACCTGCTTCTGTCTTCCTCACCTTCCTGTTGAGTAAAAGTCTCTTTCTCTCTCTCTTTCTCTCTCTCGCTCTCTCAGGGTTTTTGTGCATTCTCCTGTGAGATGTGCGATAGCTGTTTATTCACAAGCAAACAAAACTTGAAAAGAGGGTTATAGCCTCGAGCTGAAACTCTGCAGGGGTGGACGGAGATTGAAATTGGTCCGACTCTTCTCTCTCTTCTCTCTCTCTCTTTTCCTCTCCCTCGCTCTCTCTCGAGTTGAGGGTCCATTGTCGAGTGTCAAACAAAAGGTTTTTTATCAGAGGCTCTTAATGTAACCCCCTCCCTTCACCCTCTTGGCCACCATCTCGTTCTTCTCTTCCTCTCTTTTCTCATTCATTTATTCCACTGTGTGTGGAAATAGGCTGGGCAACAATTAATTTCAGAGCAAATTCAGCCAGGATCTATTACCCCCCCAGCCCCCCACCCCTGCCTCTATTGCTCTAATGGAAATCTATTTCACTTCTCTTTTGTGTCCAATATAATTTAATGCCCATTTTATTAATGGCCTGAAATAATTACGGGAGGCTTTTGTGATTCTTGAGTATGTTTCATTTAATTGTGTAATAAATGTCTAATCAGAGCTCCCATCTGAAGCCATTATGGCATTAAAATTAACAATTACGCCACAAATGTCTTGGTGAATGCGTCGGGGTCTATAGAAATCGTCGCTGATAACAAGACACATATAAATCATTCATGAGAATTTCTTTCTTTCTTTCTTTCTTTTTTTCGCCCCCTTTTTCTTTTTGCAGAGAAAAGCGGCGTGAGAGATAGCGGGATGGGAGGGAGAGAAAGAAGAAAAAAAAAGATGGGAGAAGAAAAGAGGAGAAGAAAGAGGCTGAGTTTTCTTTATTCCATTGAAAAACGGGGATGGCCAGAAGATAGGGCATTCTAAAACTGTGTCACCCTCTCCAGTGCCTTTCTCTTCCCCCTCCGCCGCCCTCTCCCCTTTTTTCTCTCTCTATCTCCCTTTAATTTGCCTCCCTCTTTATTTTTGAAGTGACAGATTTCAGTTTGGGAATTCATTAACCGTTAACTTGAGCGATAAAGTATCTATCAGGCCCCCTCTGCCCGGTTCCCCTCGCTAAGCCGCGTGGCGCTCCGGTTCGACGTTGTGGGTGACCGAAGGCAATTAAAGAGGCTTCACACTCCCTCACTCACCCGGCGACACTCTTCTGCGTCAGAACGGGTGGGGTGGGATGCGGGGGGGAGGGAAAAAGGCTGCTCAACACACCAGCGAGAATTGTTTTCTTAGTGGCCAAGTATACAAATTTCATGGAATGGGGGGGAGAAACTCCGTCTACCACAAAGACCCGCTCGTCAGTTCCTCTGTGTCGTCTTCACACTAACGTAGCACAATTGGTTTTGGTGAATCTAATCGAATAGTGTAAAGTTTTGGCCTTTTTTGTTCTCTACTGTGATGTATGAAAGGACCTTAGAGCCTTACTGGGCTCTGGGAAGTGACAGAAATTTGAAGTGTAACCTTAATGAGAGTCTAGATTCATCAGAACAACCGATGTTCTTCTGAGCTGCTGCTTACAGGTTCAGGCTTGGTAAAGTCATGTTAAGTTATCTCAAATGTTCAGTGCAATTCCATTCAATTGAAAAATACTTCATGCCAAAGAGAAATGAAACGTCCATAACTCAATCAAAGAGTTGTTGTGGGCAGCTGGGGTCAGTTTGAGTTTCCATTACAAATGCGCTTACAACTTTGTCACAGTTTCACAGTTTCAGGGTTTTTGTTAAATAGGAAATTAAAATCACATGTGAATAAGTCCAGTGAGGTGTTAAAAACCAGGCTCTGCCCTGATCCTCCAGCTACTTCCTGTCTTCTTTCAGTTGTTGATCACGTGACGTGTGTGATGTGACAAAAAGTGTTTTCACTGTAGTTTTCAGAAATAAACCAGTTTCAATACGACTGAAGAACCACCTCATTCTAGCTCCAAAACCTTTTAGCTAAAAAAATGAGTGTTTTTGAAATTGCTGTGTTTCCAATAAGTGGGTTTTATTTTCGGAATGTGAAATTGGACAACGACATGGTCAATGGGAACGCAGCTGGTGTTGCAAAAAATGAAAGGAAGAGGCCTATGACTGCACAACAGTCTTATGACTGTCATGACTGTCATGCCGCTTTTTGCCGTCCGTACAGTTAGAAAGCATTGCAGAGAGATGTTGGAGTAGGGGATCCTTACTAATCATGATCAACAGACGAGGTTTGAACTTCCTCCTCCTGTCTCTCCATGAAGCCTCTTTCTCAACTCTTTTGAGATCAGGGTCGTAGTTCATTCAGACTCGTAGTTCTTTCAGACTCGTAGTAAAGTTCAGGGTCGTAGTTCATTCAGGGTCGTAGTTCATTCAGGTGTTATTTGAACCTTTGAAATGCTCATCAGCCGCTCCCAGGTGTAAAAACAATACCTTGCTGCCACAATTTTGCCTAGTAGATGTCCAAAAGTAAAATTTTAAAAAAGTAAGAGCAAAAATCCTTCCATATGCACAGCTTCCAGAACCAGAGGGAATAGTTGAGAAAACATGCAGGACCTCGACCAGAAATGTCTGATGTAACAACAGCAAAGGAAGAGCCTACTTCTTTCAATTTTCACACAAACAAGGCTACAAAACCCTAAAGTTGATTTTTAACTATTTTCATTTGTTAAAGAAATGTGTGAGCAGAGCAGCAAAACTGCTTCTGTCCCAGGGATCCACATCCTGCTGAATCCAGTTTAGTGCAGATTAACTTAATGTAGTTTCTAGACAAATTTTTAAAAAAAAAGAAAAAAAAAAAAAGAAAGGCACTGGCTGACGCAAAGTCAAAGAACGTTAACAGCTGGAGGTGAAAGATTTTGCAGAAAGAGTCACTGAAGAACAAAAGAGCTCTCTGTTCTGAGTCATGCAAATGAAAATGGGACAAGACAGAAACCGTCCTCCAGCGTCACCATCTTCTACATCAGGGTGTCAAATTCCAGTCCTCAAGGGCCGGTGTCCTGCAACTCAACCCTGAATATAATAATTAGGTCATTAAGGTTCTGGAGATCTGACCTACACAAGAAGGAGGTAATTAAACCGTTTCATTCCAGTGTTTTGTACCTGTGCACATCTAAAAACGGCAGGACGGCGGCCCTTGAGGACTGGAGTTTGACAACCCCTGCTCTACATGCTGAAGGCAGCTGGTAAGGTCATCACAATGCCACACAGACATAAAAACACTCAATTTATTTTATTATCTGAAGGTATTCAACAAATTTCAGTTTTCACAAATTCTCTAGAAGCACACTTTGGAGTGACAAAAACAGAGCCCGTCGAAAAAGTTTTTGTGAAGCAAAGGATGCTATCATTGTGCACATAAGAGCCATCACACCTCGGAGTGAATGCACCGACGCGCTGATGGAAGAAAAAGACCCGACGGAGTTAGCAAATAAACCGATTCACTGCAAAGAAGCGCTTTGTTTGAAAGCATGCCAAAGATTTCTTTTACCAATGAAATAAAAAATCTCTGGCTCTTTCTTTGAAGAAAAATAACACAAGGCACAGTTTTCAAAACTTCTTGCAACCTTGAGGCAAAGCTTTTTCGCTTTGATTGGTAAAATGTCTCAGTCTAATTTCAAGTGACTTGAATTATGTCGTCGCCTTGATATTGCAGGAGAAATGTCAAATAAAAGTGGTAAAAATGTGTTTGAGATTTGGCAATCTAAAAACAGTGATATACCTGTCAGACAAACATAGCTATTGTCCATCCAGGGGTACGACTACATGGTAGGTATGTTATGTACTGATAGCTACGTAGCTGCACATACAACTCTGGAAAAAAACTACTGCACTGAACCCATTGAAAACCTAGTTATTCCACCAGATATTGATTTCTGAACTCTCCCTTAATTAAAACGTTAGTACTGTTGTTTCTAAATGAGTATGAACTTGTTTCATTAGCATCATTTGAGGACTGAAAGCTCTGCATCTTTTTTTGTTCTTCTGACCATTTCTCATTTTCTGCAAATAAATACATAATTTTTTTGCTTTGAATTTTGGAGACGTGTTGTCAGAATAAAAGAGCAACGTTCATTTTAAGTGGTCTCTTAATGTTTTCCACAGCTGTATGTAAAGCTATACGTAGCTTGACAGATAGCTAAATAGCTACAACGATAGCTAGCTTTTAGCTTCTTTGCAGAAAATGAATCTGCAACTTACTGCAGGTGTAAAACATAAAAAATGTTTTGCATAATTGTAATATTAATAAGACAGGCATACTGTTTTCACATTTTGGGGGGAAACAAGCCAGGCCTGCAGTGCTTCAGATGTTCTAGATCTTCTAGAGAAAAAGTCTGCAAAAAACTACGAGCATCCTTAAATCTATATTAGTAGAAAAGCCTGGAGTTCAAATGGGCTTTCTTCTACCATGACATTGTCTATCTCAACAGAAATACAACACTGAAATTATAAGATATAAGACGTCGTAAATTGCTTGCACGATCTTTTCACGACACGAGAGAGAGAACGCAGGAACCCGCTTTAAGACGAGCGGTGAAGGGGAAATGCTAAACTGTGCAGAAATCGCTCCATCCAGCTCAGCTCTTTCCTGCTTCCCTTTGACCAAAAGCATTTGAATATTCCTTTTAACTGCGCCGCAAATTAACCTTGGCATTTTCACAAAGACACAGGCGTCTTTGTGATTACGCCTCGCACCTTTTACCCCTCCTCTTCTTCCAGTCCATTTAACTCCCAGCTCCAGATTTCATGGTCAATTTTATCTCACTTCCTCTCAAAGAGACAATCATCAATTCTTCACAAGTTTCCATGTCCTCTTTCTCTGCCGATCCACTGCGAAATTGTCCATTCAGCTTATTAAATAACTGTGACTGCTATAAATTTCCGGCAACACCCGGGCCTTTAGATCTGCGTTTGAAAAGCTGACCCCCCCCAGCGGTAATTAGTCTTCATCTTTTGTTTATGCCTGCTTTATCCGCAAATCACACACTTCTTTTCATTCTATATTTTTCCACCTTGATTCGTCGCCTTCATCACGGGGAAACAAAAACAGACGAGACGCCGACAGGAACTAGACAGTCGGGCAGCGATCAGGTGTCCAGCTGCATTAACGGACTTCTGAAAAACCTTCAATTTTTCAACATTTTTCAAACATGCAACATCTAAATATGTAAAACAACAATAACAAAAAAAACACAAAAAAAACGGAAGCCTGTTAGGTCAAAATTTGGAAACTGAGAGAAACATTTAGTTTCCCTAAAAAGAAAAGGGATTTCTTTTTAAGAAAAACAATCATAGTTGGCACAATTATGTACCTTCAAACTTCCTGAACTGTATAGAGAAAAAAAAAAAATCATTTTATGTTTATTTAACAATTATGTTGAAACTTTTAGTGATAATCAGGAATTAGTGGACTAATCACATCGGTCCAACGTCAGTTAAAACAAAATGTGTGTGGACACCGCCATCACATTGTTGAGAGCTGACAGACTAAATTTGATCTGGATGTTAACCTTAGAAAAAGAGTTTCTTTTTTTTTTTTTTTTTTTTAAGTTCTTAGTTAGAGTACGCCTATGGTGCCAGTTACAAAAATAGAGTGTCTTCGGTCAGAGACTTTTTGAAATTCGCAGTAGTACAGACTGCTACAGGAGAGCCTTCATGTCCACAGCCATCTACAATACCTCTGAAGAATGTTTTTGCTTATTGTTTTTAAAAACAATCTATATGTACAATGATCGAAATAAAAAAAAAACAACAAAAAAAACTTATATCCCATTAACACTTTACTATTTATATTTAAAATGACAGCAGGATAGGACCAAAGTCCAATTCTAGGTGTAAATGTTTGCCCTACATCTACAGCTTGGGCTACGCAGATACAAAACTACCGACTTTGTAAAGTTCACCAATTCCTCCTGCAGCAAAACACCAACACAGCATGATGCCGCCTCCCCCGTACTTCACAGCTTGTACTTTGTGCTTATCTGTTTCCTCCAAATCTGACACCAGTCATTCAATTCACTTCATCTTCCATTGTCATTCACACATTGCTTAAAGGTGTGCAAACTTCTGACCATAAAGCAAGTCAGTGAAACAAAACTAATTATTCTGACATTTCACCAAGAGAAATACATTTTGGTACTTTTAAGCCTGAAAGATTCGACCTGATTTAAAAACAGACAGTGAGAAAATAACAAGATGTGATTTTAAATCATCTGGGTTCCGCCGTGCGTCGTGTGGATCACTTATAAGTTTTTGTGCGCATCAAAAGGCGGGTTTTGGCCCCTTTTAGCGTTATTACTCTTTAATAGTGGACAGAGTAATTAAGATAAAAGCAATGTCTTTATGACATTTAGACGCAGTCTAAGTCTTTTTCTTTGTCTTGTAAGACACCATGAGCTCTAACTGGAGACCAGTGCACATCATCCGTCGGCTGAGAGGCTAAATGAGGGATCCCTAGACTCCAGGATTACCCTATTATTGAGGAGACGTTCCGCTAAGCCTCCACCGCTGACACATATTCCTGTTCTGTGGCCTATTCACTTTGAAATATGTCTTGTCAGGGAGGCTTACGGAAATCTACATAATCCTTTATCATCACAATTAAAGATACCACTGAACAATAAAATTGCTTGCTTTCTGGTTTGTTTCATGTTGCTTTGACAAAAAAAAAAAAAAAAACGGGGTGAGGGAAATGTTGCTACTGAAGATTGCAGAAGGTTGGGAGGAAATTAATAATAATAATAATAATAATAATAATAATATCATTGTTTATTTTAAGTTTTCAGAGGTTAAAGGGAAACAAAAGTGAAAATATAACATCCGAGTCATTTGTTTTTACCAAACATATGAGGATGAACACTTAGAACAGAAAATATATCATTAGAAGGTTTATTTTTCTTAATACTGGCTATCGGTTGGGTAAATAATTTCATTTCAAACCCGGCTGACATGATGTTAATTTGTCGGAACCGTTTTTATAGCCACAGAATGACCCAGTGAGAGACTGCTTGTTTTATCAGAACCAGGCAGTATTTCACTGTTCAGCTCACCATCAGTTCGGTCCAAACAAAGCACAGAAATTTATCTAAAGGACATAAATCTCACCTATTGCTTTCTGTCAGTGGTTTGCATGTGCAGTCTTTGGTTATGTTTTGTTTAAAGTAGATTTTAAAAGAGCAGCTCGTCATTTTTTTTTTAATGCTGTTCTGCTCTGTTATGAATCCAAAGTAATTTAAAATTTCTTAGAAATGTCATTAAACCAAAAAAACAAACAAAAAAATCATCTTAAAAATGTACTTTTGTTAATAGTCTGTGGTTATTAATACTCTGCATCACAGTATGAAGTGGCGCACTACGAACTGTTTTCCTTGCAAAGCATAATAAAGCTTTAGTAAAGACCCTGAACTCATGTTGACTGAG
Source organism: Poeciliopsis paucimaculata (assembly GCA_903067055.1). Classification (NCBI taxonomy): domain Eukaryota; kingdom Metazoa; phylum Chordata; class Actinopteri; order Cyprinodontiformes; family Poeciliidae; genus Poeciliopsis; species Poeciliopsis paucimaculata. Next base: position 17,676 of record CAEGAD010064770.1, read on the forward strand.
TTGGACTGATCCAAAAGTTTTTCTTCTTTTGACCCAAAGTTTCAACCAACAAGACAATTTAAAGCTCACCAGCAAGTCTCATTTTGAATGACTAAAAAAAAAAAAAAAAAAAAAACACTCAGAAAATTTGAGTGGCATAGTCAAAGTCTGGATGTAAATTCTATTGATAGGCTATGGAATTAAAGCAATTCTGCAATGAAGAGTGGGTTGATATCCCTTCTCATTGATGGAAGGGCTCATTCACACCATCCCTGATTCATCTGCTTTAATCGAACTCTTGATTGGTTTGTCTAGAAAGCCTCGTTCGTTTGGGAAGGTGTGAATGACTCCAACTCTGGTTGACCTACAGACCGGGGTATCAGTTCGGTTAAAATGAACTCTGGTGCTTTTTGAATTCACACGTGGACATCAAACAGAGTGGAGACTGCTCCACCAGCAGGAAGTGGACCACAGCGCCGGGCATTCTGGGTAAATGCACCCAAAACAAACATTAGTCCAGCGCCAGAGGGACAAATGGCTCGTGGTCTTTTACCAAAGACAAAAGAGAAACGCTGAAAACTCACATCACTCTTTTTGTGTTTACATTTTGTGAAGATGGAGGATGCACTCAGTGTCTTCCTCCGAGGTTTTTGTGTCAATTTCTTCTGTGGTTCCTGTTGCAGTACCACCACGGGCGATGGGTCGAACAGTATGAAAGAGAACCACATCAGCTGAAAATGGAACAAATGTTGCCCTAAAAGACTCTTATTGCAAATGCATGATGGCTGTTTCAGAGCGTCACTATTATTAGTCTATTGACACCATATTGGTCGTGATATGTAAAATCTTTTTACATATCCAGCCAGGTTGTAATGTGTGACCTTTTAAATAAATCATCATTTGGAAACCGCTTTTCATGTTTTGCACTGAGGTTAAACCTTCACACTAAATGGATGCTTTGTTGTCGTCACAGCATCCATTGCAGTTCCGTACTTGATAAAACAAAATTTTATTGAATTATCTTTGCATAATATTCCATTTTTTAATGATGATTTGAAAAATTGCAGCATGGTTAAAAAGAAAAAAAAAACCTGAAGATGTTTTGTGGATGGAATAATATTTTATTTTAAGTCGAGCTAAACTGTTGCAAATATGTAAACATAACATATTAGATCTTTAACATAGCTTGTTTTAAATACAGATCTATGCTCAGTGGTGTTAGTTAGTTAGTGCTTCACATCACAGTGAAAGAACCAACGACAAAACAGCGACTTGTGGCCCTGAAGCATTGTGGTCTGTTGAAGGGACAGTTTGCAGAGCCACTAATATTTCCTCCTCCCTGTGTGACCTGTGAGTGTGTGAGGAAGTCCTTGCTCTTGGATTCGACGGGCCTGACACCAAAACACGGCATTCAGCTCCTGCTTTCGCCTGCTTGCCCTTGACCCGGTATGAACATTTCAAAACCTCCCGGTGTCGGTCCCGTTCATTCACAAGCAGGCTGCGCCGCCGCCGCCGCCGCCCATTCTCAGAGTTTTTGACCTCTCAGAAGGAGTAGTGGCAGTAAAGTTAACAAGTGAAGCACATTCCGCAGTCTCCTGCAGCAGCATTTGAAGTATGGTGCAGAGAGGAGGGCACGGAGAGAAGGGCAAACATAATCTTGTTCAGAATGTCCAAAAGCCCCGGGTTTTACATCCGGCCGCGTCTTTCATCTCTTGGATCCTTATTCTCCAAGTCCTTAGCCAGAGCTGGGGGTCAGCTCGTGTCATGGCGGACGTACAGAACGCACACGGCCTGCCCCGTCGCTCGCTCATTGTCGGTGTGCCTCCCTCGTGACCTCAGCACAGCTGCAAGTCTGTTTGAATGTCTGTTTGTAGGTCATTGTCTGCTACGTCTTAAAATAGAAGGAAAACATGAGGCTCCCAAATTTCATTTTGAGATTTAGCTTGAAGGGAACTGAAACAAATTGTACACATCTTTTTTGTGATTTGAATAAAATAATTAAAAAAAAAAACATAAATCCGCTCATTTATTCAACTGTAAGATGATCAGGCATGGAATACATAGAGTCATCTCTGAGTAACTAGGAAACATTTTGTCACCCTACTAAAAAAATAAATTAAAAAATAAAATTACTACCTGGTTGTTTCCAAACATTAATTTAGGCAAAAAATAAGTAAACAAATAAAAATCAGTTTTGGGAGAAAAAAAAAAGAAGAAAAAACAAAACAACTTAGGAAAGTAGCAATTTGTAGTTTCTGACCCGTAAAATATAAAAGATCATATATACATATTTACATTTCAGATATAAACCAGATGGAAATATAGAGGCTTAAGAAAAATCTTCCAATTATCATCCGTTGTGAATTTAATCCCATGCACACTGAGGACTGATGTCACTGTAACGGAAAATAATCCAAAATGACAGAACAAAACGTAAAACGCCCAATCTTTAAAATAAAAAAAACCGACATGTGAACAGACTGAAACTTAGTTATGTGCAACTAATATGCGTCTATCTGAGGAAGCTAGCAATACTTGCTGCAGTCTGGCTCGACTTACTAAAGGTCATGGCGGGGTCAGTCGTCCCTGTTGTTCATCAACTCACTTTGCAGGATAAACATGCAAAAAATAAGCCGTCTGTATTCAAAGTGGTATCACAGATCCAGTTTTCTACACGTAAAGTGAATATCATAACTGCAACCAGTAGAACGTAAACTTCTTTTGAACAGCGAGAATTACAGGTAAAAACAAAATGAATAGAAATCTGCAGAGATCAGGTAAACACGACGGAATCATTTAGACGGTTAGCTGATGATTAGATCAATTAATTCCACTATATTTCAAGGTAATAACAATAATAATAATAATACATTTTATTTGTATATCACTTTTATAAACACTCAGACTTTTAAGGGGTCAAGTAAGACTGCAAAATGAGCACATTAAAATAATTCAGAAAAGAAAAACACTTAAATACATAACATGTAAAAAAAAATTAAAAAAAAAGAGAAGAGAGAAGGAACCTTATAAAAAAGGTATATTATTATAAGAAGGAGGACACTTCCTGGGCATTTGGCTAACTTTTTTTTAATCTTCACCTGATGAATAAAATGCGGCATGTTTTCTATCTGCCGCAACCTGCATAAAATACGTGGAATTAATTGAAAGTATTTGGCCCTGACATCTGGTCTCTACATAAACACTCGCCTCATTTTGCTGCTCTCGTTTAACATAATTTTGTGGCCCTCAATTGAAATCGAATCAGAAATACTTCTGTTAGATCATGGCTTTCCTTTCACCTTTTCAAAGTCGCAGAAGTGGCATTTAATGAAAAGTAACTTCTGAATATACATATTTTGATGACTCATTATTTGTGGGGGTTTTTTAAAGCAACATTTACCAAAGTAACATTTGCTCAACAGCGTTTCAAGCTGTCTGTTTAGCTGCATACAAATCCAGTTGATGAGACGAGAAATCCTGTTAACTTCTCGCCAACCAATGTCGTTGGCATGACAAAATCAAATCCTTTATGCTGCTGACACACAAACTCCCAGAAGTTTGAGAGACTCTCAGAATAACCTAACCTACTGATTTCAGTTCCTTTTTTTGCCGTTTTTGTCAGGCATAAGGACATAAAACTACATTTGGGATTACAGTGCCACGTCAAATGGAGAGGGAAATAGTAGCAGCTAGCATGAATGGGGTGTATCTCACTGCTGGAGAACCATCAGTCACTCTGTGACCCGCAAGGATTAAGCAAGTGTAGAAAACGGATGAATAGATCATTTTCTGTCATTATGTTTGCATCAATAAAGTATGGCACCTCCATTCTTATTTAGTTACAATGTTATTCCCTCATCATAAACACACCTGGAGTGTTACCTTGATTCTTTCATGCATGTTTGAGAAATCCTTTAATCTCCCGTGGCAACCATTCAGCTGGGAACAACTAAAGGTAACAATGTCGCGATGACTTCCTGAAGGCGGAGTTTCAGAAAGAGCAGGCGTTTCTTAAAGAGACACAGGCGCAATTTCAAGTTGTTAAATTGCCAAGTCCAATTTCTTTTAAGTCATATTTTAACAATTGAAGATAAGATAGTTATTTGATTGTGTTATAAAATGGCACCATGTGCCTGGAAACACACAACATTGCCCCTTTAAACAACTTTTTTGCAAGTTGCTTCAGTATTTACATTGTCCAAATAGTCACAGTACAGAAGAAAATTTTTTTTAAAAACTGGTTAAATACTTTGTGAACACATCTTAAATGATTACATTTATTCCTATTGTTCCCCAACTAGTCTAACTTTTCTTTCCATAATGTTAAATAGCACAAAGTTTGATTTTGCTGTATTACTGGCTGCCGTCTTCAACCCTCACGCCTTGAAAAATATGCAGTTCCGGCTTTGTAGCAGGCAGTGTAATCCTTGAAAGTAAAGCTAATTATATTCCAAATACCAATTTGTAAGTGCCTGTGCAAGCTGGGGGTTGCATAGTATGGATACAGGAGATTTTGTTGGTAATCTCCATTCTCACTGCTCCCTGAAAGGCTCTTGGTGGCTTTAGTTCACAGTGGATCTGACACCGAAGGGAGGGGAAAAAAATACTTTTATTTATCTGCCAGGCGCAGGGAGAAGCAGGTGTCAAGGTGTCACTGGCGCCGTGGTGCTCAAAGTGACTCATGGCTTCCTGGCATTGCAGCTAAGATGAGTCACAAGTGTGATTAAATTGGACAAGTGGAGTAAAAGACCCTCTAATTTCTCAGTCAGTGAAGTGTCTTGCACTTCACTGAAGAAGCGCAAGGGAAGATCATTTTCCATAAAATGTAAATCATGTCGGAACAACTGAGATAACCAACCCAAGAAGTCAAAGTTTTTGTGAATGTTGGATGCTAAGGTTTATCATGCTAAAAAAAAAACTACAGATCTAACCCACATTTTAGTGAATGCTTGAATCTCTATAGATGTCACAATATTTAGAGAGAGAGCCTATTCAGTCTATTGACTTGACCTAACCTGTTGTGCCTTCCAATGAACTACTAATCTCTGCTTGCTATTGAACTGGCAAAGCATGCCGATACCCTGCCAAGGCAAAAAGAAACCGACCCAGTAGTGATCCCCACTCTCACTCAGAGGAGAGTGTGCACATCTGTAATGTTTTGTGCGAAAGACCGTGGGAAAAAATGTGATTATGGAAGCGCCATCTGAAGCACTCAAGACCAAATCAATGCAAGAATGGATTCTGATGACTTAACATCCAGGCTTTAAGAACCAGCTGTGGGTTTAATCAAGAACAAGTTTAGTCCAATGCTTCTCCACATTCAGTTGAAGTTATTCTGGGGTCTCATCAGGTTTTCTGGTAATGACCCCTCGGAAAAGATCCCAGGGCAGAGTCAGGTCTAACTGGAGGGACGATTATCGGCTCCAGCCTTGCGATCCTCCAACAGGAGAGAAAGATTCCTAAGAGTGTCCAATAGATTCTGTTCGATTGGGGACCAAAATTGCAACGTTTGTTACATTTTCAATTGGCGCATTTTGCTTTCACGACGCACTCTGTCAAACCTACCAAACCCTTTCAAAAGCTTGTTCTTCTCCCCTTGTGATGGCGCTGCACCAAGAACGCTGAAAACCAGTTCAGCATCATCATCCACTGCTTAAGACTCAGGTGTTGTGTCAGCAGTCATGCTCTGGATTATGAAAGGAAGCCGGAGAACCTGGAGAAGACCCATGCATGTACTGGAAGAACATGCAAACTCAGTGCAGAAAGAGTTTCAACCTTGAACCTTGCTGCACAGCAATGATGTTAACTATTGTGCAGTCCTTTAAATTATGGATTAATCATCAATCTAATAACAAGAGCAATAAAACAATGACTGGTATACGTGAAAAGCCATGAGGTATCCTGTTTTTGTAGCTTATCTAATGAAGTTGCTGCTTAATTAATCAGGAGTTTCAGAGTTTGAGTCCAGCTAATTCTTCTCCTTTCCTCGTCTTGTCAATGACAGATCAATCAAGTCTACAATCACAGGAAAAATTTTCACTTTCAGACCTAATCTATTCAATTTTATGGATGATTTAGAGCTTGTTCAGATGTATTTTCAACAAAGCATGGTCTCTGTGTGATGCAAACACATTTCCCCAGTTGTATATAGTGTGTATTTATTAAGGTAAAAGGTACAAATTTAGCAATTATATGCGTCAGGACATTTTATCTTTGCCATGAAGTCACTTCTTTTCTTCATTTTTAATGATGCCTTGATCATGAAAGTAACAGTAACAGTCAGTCCTCCATACAGTCTCTGAGTGTGAGCAAGTGCTCTAATAATTATTAGCTGAACTGATTATAAAGTTATGTAGTTAAATGGGGGGGTGGGGGGGGATCCCATGCTGAGGTAAATAGATTGTCATCAGTGCAGACAGAATGTCTGCATAGTGCAGAATGAGCAATGTTATTACTGGGTCATTTATTTAAACGCAGTAGCAGTGATTCCTGTGTGCTGGGTGTGAGGTATTCCAGAGTTATGATCAAACATTATGTCACAATAGAAATGCAACATGCAAGCTTTAGTTACTTACAGCGACCAGGTGAATTCCCTTCCACATCTGAGTGGTTCACATTTCTAGAAGCTGCTTTCACAAACACAATCTGAAATGGAATTTTGATCTAAGAATGGAAAACAGTCGTTCAATCCTACTCTGTTACACATGTTGTTGTGGAACCCATAACATGGGGATAGCATGGCCAGATTCCATCATTATATCAACAAAATCTGAGTCGTTTGTTGACTTTTCTCAGCTGTAAATGCAGGAGGAACAGTAGAAGACCTTGATACTCATTATCTGTCTAACACAGAGGCTCAAAGCCAATCAAACCGAACTGATGACTTCTGACCTTGATAAAGGAACGCCGAACCCCTACGGTCTCAAAAGCTTTGTGTTAATGGGTCAGAGCAGGCGTTTGCTTAGCATATAATTAATGCTTAATAACCCCTGGTTGTTTGTCAACACTTCTCCCACTGTCTTTTTCTTTTCTTTTTTTTTCTCTCCACGCCTTATAATCTTCAGAGAGCCTGCAGGCACTGCATTCTCTGATAGCATCTTAAGCCTCTTGTTCCAATACCCTGGCCTGGCAGTAACAACACTGGCCAGTCACTCATTTACAAGCAAAGATAAATGCACAGTCCTTAATCTGTCTCCAGTTAGGGCTGTAGTAACACAGCACAGGCCAGACCCACGCCTTCAAGCTCCTCCTTAGGCTTAGCTGCTCCATCAGTCGTGCTGCTGCCACGAAAAGCCGCTTCCACTTTCACCTCTATCACCTGCCACACAGGTACCTCCTGATAAGCACACACACACACAGCAGATGTTATGTGTGTATGTGTGTGCGCGAAAGAGAGAGAGTGAGTACTTGCTCAGTAATTAGGATAAATTCAAAATTTAGCTCTTTTGCTAGATCTGTGCATTTTTAGTCCAGAAGCTAAAACATTTACACCATTTAGCTAAATAGTAATATATGATAACTAATCATTTGGAAACAAAAATGTTTTGGCTCACATTCATGAACGTTACTTGGATCTTGTTGGGTTTAGTTTCTGTATACAATCAGGAACAAAATGACCGTTTATGAGATTTGATGTAATATTAATTTCACCAAAAAGTTTTTGGTTTGTGATTGGGGATGGTACAGATATCCCCCAAAAAACAATAATGACAATTATTTCACACTAGCTGCACTTACATTACAAATGTGTCTGTCGATATTCTGCTGATGTAAAAAAAAAAACACACAATTTTGCAACTGCTGTGTGTCCATTAAATAAGAAATTCAATTAAAATCACATGTGAATAAGCTTGTCCAGGCAATAAGTTATTAAACATCATGGCAGCGACAGAAGTAAACAGTTTGTGTTAGTACTTATCATCTGTCAGCCATCAGAGGAGACGTCTGTGTCTCATTCAGGCGACGAGCCTCTGATAGTTTGTGCGAGTGAAATTTTGAGCCCGTACACGTAGAGGTGAAAACGCGAGATAGTGACACAACAAGAAAGTTGAGAACTTGCCGCTGTTCCCCCAGAGTGCCGTAACTTTCCCTTTTCGCTTCAATCCGTCACTCCTCGTGCGTCGAACCCGCAACTGTTTGATGGTGGCTTTGTTCTAACAACAACGGTTGCTTTTGCTCCTGGAACAGTTACATTTGGCTCCCGCAGCTGAGTTGGATTTTTTTTCCCCTTCGTCTTTGATCAGGATGGTCTTCGACGATGATTGGAAGATCATGGATTGCCAATCTGTCAGGACTTGGTGACATAAGTTCAGGTAGCAGTGCCTCGAGCTAAGCATGGCTTAGAAGTGATCTCCAAGGAAAAAAAGTACATCATCTGAATTTAGTTTAATATCTTCACAGGCCGGAGGCCAACATTGTTCAAGCTGCAAAACAACCACTGCTACAAAACCTACATAACAGTGGTGAATGTCTGAGTTAAACCTGAAGCACCTCCTTTTGCAAGAGATCTCTCTAACCATATTTCAATAGTATCCTCAGGACATTAAAATTAATTTCATTTCAGCATATATTTTTGATATCCATGAATATAAACACTTTTGTGTAAGTATGGAAAATCGAAAGCAGTTTCAATTATCAAAGTGTTATTTCACATATATGCCCTACAGTGGTCACCAAAAAAGTTTGGCTGTATGTCTCTCCTGTCTGGATAAACTACATATATATATATATGTATATATATATATGTGTGTGTGTGTGTGTGTGTGTGTGTGTTTGTTTATTTGTTCAAAAATCATTTCTGAGTCTTGATTGTTAATATTTCCATCACATACTCCTTTGCTCAAGCACGTCACACTGTTATGGAAGCACAACAAAAATCCCTCTCACTGCTGTCTGATTGCATGAGAAGCCAAAGAATTAAGTGAGTCTCTTACACAAGCTCATTAAAGTTTATGCTATCCACTCTATTTCCTTTTGGTCTGAATGAGACAAAGGAAGAACAATATCCCATTAAAGGCTGTTTCCTCGCCTATTCATTCTTGCCGGTGGTGAAGTGTCGGTGTTTTGTTTTTTTTTTCCCCCGTGGATTAAAGTCTGATAGCGCTTGCGGGAAGAATGACTCCTCCGTTTGAAGACTTGTGAGTACACCAAGGCGAGAGGCAGAGGGAGAAGACTAAAAGCGAGGCAGAAACGAGTGTGAGACATAATGGGAGAGCGCGTCTTATGCACTGTCTTGCAGCGGGTGAATTAGGAGGCAAATAGCGTAATTATTGTGCGATGTGCTGGTGGTAGCGGCGGTGATGGCGGGATCTCGGCCAGCTCCGGGATGCAGATAGAAACCACCAGGGGTGCAGGAGAGGAGGCGAGGCGGTTGTGATTTATGGGTGGCAGCGGGGCAGATAAGGAGTCTCCCTTCATTTAAAGCCTTATCGGCCGCGTTAAAGAAAGGCCACAATTTGCAGCATTCTTAAAAGCCCCAGATGTAACTAATCTCTGCAACCTTCCAGACGATCTGTCTCAGGAAAAAACTATACATCACTCACTTTTCTCACTGATCCCAGACTCTCCTCCTTTTGGTGTACCAACTGGAAACTGGTGGAGAATTATTGTAGAGAATGGAAAGTTGGGATGATCCTGTACGCTTTTATTACAAGAGCAATTCCAATTCCTGCACTGGAAATATTTTGTTTTCTCTCATAACTTCTGCAGTTTTTCTTCAGTAAAAACATCTACATGGCTACTACCTGCTTTATGTTACTGCTTGGTGAGTTTGGTGAGTTAGTTGGTTGGTTTGTTCACATCGCAATAACCTGGAGTACTAATAGGTGTGTGTAGACATTTTACATTCAGTGTTTAAAAATGAACAAAACTGGTTAGCATGCTAATTGTGAAAATAATGTAGTGTGGTTAATAAACCCTTTGACACGAGACAGGGACATGATAAAATGTCCTGACTTGATAAACTGGATGTAAAGGGGTAGAAGAAAAAAAAAACTAACTTGGCTTGAGTGGATTTAATGTTCAACTTATCAAAGTCGCATGTAAAAGTGCAGACTGAAGTTAATTTGTGTACACACACATGGGCCCCATAACGGCCAACAGCCTTCAGAAGGTTAGAGAACATACCATTGCCAAGCTATTCTAAATAGCTATTCTAAATAGAATAGCTTGGCAAACATACACACACAAACACAGTCAGGTGTCTCTGTACTGGTTTATCAATAAAGTGGGAACTTGACACAGCCACACCACACCACTGATCAATAGCCTTCAGAAGGTTAGAGAACATACCATTGCCAAGCTATTCTAAATAGCTATTCTAAATAGAATAGCTTGGCAAACATACACACACAAACACAGTCAGGTGTCTCTGTACTGGTTTATCAATAAAGTGGGAACTTGACACAGCCACACCACACCACTGATCAATAGCCTTCAGAAGGTTAGAGAACATACCATTGCCAAGCTATTCTAAATAGCTATTCTAAATAGAATAGCTTGGCAAACATACACACACAAACACAGTCAGGTGTCTCTGTACTGGTTTATCAATAAAGTGGGAACTTGACACAGCCACACCACACCACTGATCAATACTAATCACTGGAATAATTACTCACCAAAGCTTATGTATGCTATTGATTTTATAGGCCAGTTGTTTGCATTACTCTCATATCTGATCGGGGTTTTTTTTCTCTCTGTTGAAGTTTAGTCAAGTTCTATAAAATGTACGAATGTCACTGCAAGGTCTAATCAATGCTACTGATGTGTGGAGGAGCAGCTCTAGAGCCTTTCATGTTTCTCGGCTAAAGCTGCGCATGATAAGCAGCTCTGAACATTAATACATGAGTCTTGGGAAGAAACATTTAATTTCTAAAATATGGCACTAACTATTGGTCTGATTAGGAGTGTTTAGAAGATTCACAGATAGGTCCTCAATATTTTGGAACATTTTGTGTGGTATGCACTTGAATGCTGCTGATAAAAAACAAAATAACAAAAATGGGCGTTTATTCAAAATGTTTGCCTAAAGTGACAGTTCAAAGATAAAGAAATATTCAGAGCAGGAAGACTCAAAAGCGGATCCCTGTTTTCGCTCAGACCGAAAATGTTATCAAAGGGACAAAACATTATGTTACTTTACGTTAAGTTTCTACACCTTTACAACAGACCATTGTTAATTCTCTTGCTGTTCTCTCAGCTGCTGCATTATAGCACTATAGCAAAGTTGCCTCGGTGGACGGCAGCAGCTTTATTGGTCCGGCTGAGTGGCGCTAACTTGTGGATTTTGGTTCAGGCTGTCGGCTGTGGCGAGGCGTTAAAGGTGCTGCGTTTCTGTGTTTTCCCAGATCTCACAGTTGTTTGAAGGTAATCCCTGCGGACACGAGATGAGCCGATCAACCAGGCGTATCGATGCAACCCGCAGTCCCAAGATGTGGAACTTTAGCCTAACTCAGGGAAACGGAGAGAAACTCAAGCAATGGTGTCATGTGAAAGTGTGGATCTTTAATATCACCTCATAAATTGTCAGTTCTTCCTTTTTCTGCACCCAGGCTCTGATATAACATCCAGTACTACAGATAAACGGGACTGTTGCTGATACTAACGAAATGTAGTATCAGTAACACACAATCAGCGATTGGTAAATATCAAAATTCAAATAAAGAAATAGATATAGACAATGATACAAAAAACATGGCTATGATTCTTCAGGCAGCATTAGGCCTGAAACAACTGCATCACAGAGTACGTTTTGCTTCAAGTTTTGGGGTAAAAAATGCAAAATTATAGAATTTTATGATATTTTTATCCAATGCCCATTATATGTTTTACCAGTATGGTATAAAAGCAGCTCTAGGCAGAAGTGCATTGTAATTTTTTGCATGTGTCTTTGTGTCACTCTTCCTCTGAATAAGCTGTGACCTCACTCATTTTTCTGCTCTGTTCTGTTGATAGTTGGGTGGAAATATGTAAAAAGAAGAGCAGAAATGTTCATCTTCAGGTCAATCATCTGCAACGGGCCCCCGCCCGGTAATCCCTCCTGCTCCGTCATTCACCTCTGTGGTTAGCATGAGTAGCTACAATCCTCCAAAGCTATTGCCATTTTTGAATTTTAAGCGTCTTTTTTTTCTCTCTCTCTTTAAATTGAGCATATATATTCATTTTTATATGCTTTGCTGTGTTCTACAAGTGTAATTAGTCTGGGATACTCAGCAGTTGATATTTCACCTGCCCGCCCCGCTTCCATTCTTAAGTATTCATGAAAGCCAGTGATCTGACAAATGGAATTTTTCAGCACGGTAGCATCTTGCATCTCAGACCTCATTCCGACGGATAATCCTGTTTAAATATCCCGGCCCGGTTTATGCAGCCCAGGTAGAGAAATCTTAGCATTTCAAATGCTTATACTTACATACCTTCATCAAGTGCATGCAGTGTAAACAATGATGCATTGTGCATGGGCCAGAATGGGATATTTACACTGTTAAAACGTAAAGCAAAAATTAGGGATGCGGCGATATGAAAATTTGGGGCGATATCAATATTTATGTAAGAGATGTTTGACAGTAATTTACATTTTTAACTAGCGTTTCAACGCCTTTGGGGAAAAAAAGAAAAAAGACAGAAACAGATGGATAAAATATTGGTTGTTCATATTAGCCTGAAGCTGATACAGTAAATCCGATGTTCCGATCCGATATGTTGTGCACTCCTAGTAAAAATGCTCTTTTTTCGTTTTTTTTTTTTTTTTTTTACAGTATCATAGTTTTTATACCAAAATGTAGAACCAAAAATATTTAATGTGATCTAATTGCCTTATTTAAAACCGAAAAGCAACAATGTACATGCTGTGTATCACATTTATAAAATATTAAGTAAACATTTAATAGCAACTGCCATCTTTATGTTATGGCTATCAAACAATTTCACTAGAAAGCTTTTGCTATAGCAACCTCCATGATGCTAAGGTTAAACTTGTCGACTGGCAGTCTGATCAGTCATGACCTTCTAAAAAGCCACCAATAGCGGAATAAACTTTTAGATTTTGCAATCTAAAAGTTTATGTTCCAACTTGGAGCACTGGAACATGCTCCAAGTGGCGCGGTTTAAGGCAGATTCATGATCACCTGCTGTGGAGGGCCGATACACCAGGTAACACATGATGTCAACAGGGACATGGCAGGTGTTGGCTGAACAAAACTTAACAAAACTTAACAACAATGCACTTGCGGAAGGCAGAGTTTCAGAAAGAGCAGGAGCTTCTTAAAGACACAGACGTAAAATTCCAAGGCATTGAATATCCTTTAAGTCATATTTGACATATAAAGGCTTTTTATAACAACTGAAGGTAACAGTTACTTGATTGCGCTACAAAATGGCCCCATGCGTCATTTTAAAACGCATAAAACTGCCCCTTCAATGCCTTAGTGTTGCTTAATACTAACTGATGCATATAAATATGTATAGCAACGTGTGTGATTCATTCTCTAAAGAGGAACAAACAGAATATCCGTCCGTCCGTTTGTTTTTTTTTTTTTTTCTTTTCTGTTGCGTTCAGGAAATCAGTCGACCTCCTCGCCTCCTTAATCTGCAATGTCCTCCCGGCTACCAGTATCTGCCTCAGGGCCGCCACAGCCTTGACTTTGCTGCGCCGGCCTATTCTCAGTTCACCAGGCTAATTCATCACAAGCACTCCACTAACACCAAGGTCACCCACATAATGAGGGAAGGGTTATTGTGATAAAGGGGTAAAGGCTACGATTGGATCTGAGCCAAATGGCCAAAAAGACGATCGTTTTCCGGGTCTCTTGTTTATCCCGCAATCTCCGCGACTCAAGCAGTCCGCACACACAGCTGCTCCGCTGCTGTGCTGTCAGCTTGCTTACCCTCCTCTCGCTTTTGTTGTCGCGGCCCACTGGGGAGCGTCCCTACAAGTCAACTGGCATTTGATGGGGTGTGGGAGGTGGCCGGGGTGTGTTGGGAGTCACCTATTTCCTCGGGAGGCAGGGCCTTTTTGGTCCATTTGCCCACCACCGGGTGCACCCCATCCTCTCTGCCTCCCCACCAACCCTCCTCTGTCTCCGTCTCCTGTGCGTTCCCCTCACCGCTCCAGCCCGCCTGCACGCCTGACAGACAGACAGATGCTATCTGCCGTGCATCTCCAGCTCTGGGCCTCTATCACTCTCCACAAACAGCCCCATTGCTCGCATACAGGCTGCAAATTTCGTCTGCCTCTTTCCCCCGCAGATAAGGGCCGATATCAGTGACAGAACATATTTTATGTATGAAATGTAGCTCACAACAAGCAGTCAAGCATTAGGTTTGTTTAAATAGATGATCCTTATCGCCGTTCTTTCAACGCCGACTTTCGACATTGTTCTCCGTTTATTTTCTCTTTGCCCAACAATTCTTCTCAAGCTATCTGGCCCCCCCGTACCCCTGACAATTGCCTTTTAAAGAGCCTCCTGTCCAGGGGCCAAATTCATTGCTATTTTAATTATAGCCGCCGCTCTGGTGTGAGCAGGACAGAGGAATATTTCCAGTCGCACGCTGCCTCCCTCCCAAACCCATCCAGCCAACATTCCGGCGGATTATTTGCCGGGGATTTCTCATGTCAAAGAAGCAACACTTTCCACCCCCCCTACTCCCAGCCCCCTACTGTTGGCTGTTGTTAGCATCAGATATTGGATGATTTCCATTTAGTGCTTAGGTTATGCTTGTCAGTTTGTGCCCAGCATTTTTGTAATGATAGAAATAAGATCTCACATATGCCAGGAGTCTGGCTGACATAATAGTTTGGCTTGTGCACATGTCTGTGTGTGTTCGAGCAACTACAAAAAAAAAAAAATAAATAATTCCTTCTCTACTTTTTCAATACAGAAAGTTGCTAGAAATCACATTTTCAGGGTTGCTTTTTAAAGGAAACAATGGACATGCTCTACATGTGTATTTGACGGGACGTCTTTTCAGAGTATTTCAAGAGTATTTCAACCCCTTGTTCTGACACAACAAGCCATGCCCTGGTACATTGTGTGTCGGCTGACCCCTCCTACTCTCCCCCACCCCCCCAAAAAAAGCAAGGCCTCACCCCCACATTCGGCACACGCAGAATGGAGGCGGAGGCGGTGACGGGGGGATATGCAGGTCATTACCATAACAAGCTGGCGTGTTTCTGAAGATACACTTGTTCAAAACAGACAGGGGGCAAGACTGGAAGGGGGTATGAGGGGGCTAGTCCGGGGTGGCAACGCCAGCCCAGTTTATTTCAATAACAACACCCAGACACGCGGCCTATCTGGTGAGACTTTGAATGAAACACTTGGGCCCCGATGGAGAGATAAGACACAGATGCTAAAAAGGGAGACGGCTGAACTGGCCTCTTGACCCTCGCTTTGCTTTTTTCATTTGTAGCCAATAAAATCAATCAGAGTCGACATCGTTTAAAATACAGGTTAGACTTGATTTTTTTTTTTTGTAATGACTTTCATTAATATTACTTCAAAATATCAATATAACTTGAGGGGTTAAAACTAAAAAAAACCGGCTCTGCTCGTATCCATTTACTCTTGTGTAAACCTGCATTGTTAATTAAGGCGCGATCGTTTTCACATGAATGGCTCTGTATTTACTGTGGGGCGACTGATGTATCCCTTGGGAAGTCGGTGTCAAGTGTTTTACACATTAACAGATGTGTACTCAGTCGGCAGGAGCCGTTGCCAGTTATCAAGCAACAGTCAGGTTTTAAAAATTGCTTCGAAACCGCAGAAAGTTTCTGTCATGCTGTTTGTACAGTTTAAATTTCAATTATTAGAACCTTAATGTCTCTGTTGCTGAGCACTGCTGGTCAGCTGACAAACTGCAAATTAGCAACACTCGTCACTCTTACTTATCCACTGGTTAGCGTGGTTATTACTCTTACACAGTTATGCAATTAACTGTTTCTAAACTTAGAAAGAGTTTGCATGTTTAAGTCTTTGCATGAAAATCAAAATAGCAGTAAATGCTATAAATAATTTTAATTCTCTCTTACATAATTAGCTACATACTAAGCTACAGTCATGAATAGGCATAGATAATAGTATAAAAGTACATAAAAGTTCAGAAGATCCAAAGTTCTTATTTTTATTTTCCATCCCACCATGCCTACGGTTTAAGCTACTGTAAGAAGAAATGGCAAAAAAAAAAAAAAAAGTGCCAGAATGACCAGAGATTTTTATGTCTGTGAGAAGTACAGACTAAGACTCTCTTTCCTGTTACTGCCAGTCAGCTGGCTGAAAAAAGGTTTTCTCAATTTTCTTTTGTTTACTAAGAAGACAAGTTCTGTTTGAACGTATTTCAAAAACACAGTCAGTCATTGTGTGTAAACAAAAAGTGCATAAAGCTGATAACCCACCACTGGCATGTAATCATAAACTAAGATAATAGAATAGAAAAGAAATGTCCATTATTGTCCCACAGAAGTGAAATGCAGGAGTAACAGCATGTAGAGTCACAGAAAGATAAAGTGTTTAAAAAGTATAAGAACCAAAAATACAAACTGGAACTTCAAGCAGTTACCACCAGGCCCAAACCCGACCCAGCGAGTCCACCCCGAGGACAAGCAAACTGTACAGTAACTGTACTGTCATATTTTTAAAATTACATAAAAATATCATCCAGTTATCAGAAATACAAAATTGATGCAAAATTAAGTGGGAAGTTATTCTGCCAGTTTTAGGTGTTTTGTCAAAGTCAAATGATAAATAATTATCAGTATTGATTTCTACCTAATCATTCATTACTAAAGCTTGTTGTGTCAGTTTAACTGGTAATTTTCCAAAAACCAACTTGTCCAAAAAACATTTAAGCTAACGGCCCCTCGGCTTTTCAAGGCATGCGCCAAAGTTATTTGAGATTTATGTGGAAAAAAGGCAAATTTTTACTCTTGCTAACAGAGAAATAGCTTAAATGATAATAATTATTCCAAAATGCTATCATTATTCTCAGCTAGCTAGTTAGGGCAGAGTTATTTTAGGTCACCAACTAGTTTCTCATAACCTCTGGATATTTAAGGTGCTTTGCAAACACCTAATACTTCAGCGGCGGCGCATATACCGTGAGAATCTCCTGCCTAACACCCACCACCAACAACAACAACAACACCACTTTTCATAAACGCAGATAATTCTCTATGGTAAACCGGAGCTAATAATAATTTTTTTTAAAAACTCAAAAGTGAAAAGCAGGCAGCCCTGCGCTTTAATATTTGCGCAGATATAGCACGGCGCTTAGATTCAGGAGGAGATGTCCTAAATCTCAGCTTGATTTACCAATGTTAACCTCGGCTTAGCCGCGGCTGAGGGGTGTCGCGTGCAAGAGAGCCTGTTGAGAGTTGGTGGAGTAGTTGTAAATATGTGGTAACACTTTCAGCGGTAATCCTCCAGCACAAAGAATTGCCAGAGATTATGGGCCGGTTGTCTGACAGAGAGAATCCTCCGGCACAATCAAATTCCTGTGGCTGCTGAGATTTGGAGAGGGCACAATACCGTTCGGCTCGGCTCTCCCGGTAATGTGAGGGCGAGCCGTTCCCTTGATGAAGAGCTAAGAAGCAAATATAGCATGAAGTGCATATTACGTAAATAGTGGTTTGCTTAGCATTATAGTGGGGAAAAAGTGGTTGTGTTTGGCTTCCCCTCCCCCCTTCCTTCTGTGCCTGTTGATACCGTTGATTCCACCCTGACCTGAGCCATGGAGACGTGAGAACCGGCACAGTCCCCTTCCCCTCCTCCTCGGGGCACAACGGAGTCGCCCTCGCTGACACGTTTTGAGTGGGGTTTAGGGAAGCGATGTGAAGAGAGAGTGTGAGGGAGCGAGAAAGCCCACCGCAGCCCCGAGGATGAATAGAAGATAGGAGCCGTTTTCATTTCAAAAATCGGCCTCTGCACTTGGCTGAACCTACAATAAAAGTTGATAATTGAGAAGTGAAAGAGCGGGATCAATATGACTGTGGAGCGAGAGAGAGGGAGAGAAAAAAACACGAGGCTTGGGCTTATGTTTAATGCAGTTTAACTGATATTTAATATTTTCCGCTTTCTCTCTCTTCTTCTCCTTTTGTCCACATTAAAATACTTCAAAAAGAATTCTAATAAAGTGGAAATTAAAAGGAGCGTAGATTGGGGTTGGAAAGAGAGGCCTCTAATCCTGCTATCTCTTAATAATTCAAAGTCTCTTTTATTTTCTGAATAAAAAGTGGAATTAATCTGGCACTGTGAAGCTGTCCTCTCTTCTCACTGTTTAAATAAATCCCCGTTCGTACATTAGACGCGAGGAGGCCGGCTCTGGCTCCTCGCCAAGCTCTGTGTCAATTCCCTCCTGCCTCCTTCCTTTCTCTCCCAGCCCCTCTTTATTCCCTTTCTTTTGCTTTCTGCCAGGGAGGGACCTGAGAGGGAAGCCGTGCCACCAGAGAGCCGCTATCTCCAGAACCTGCTCGGCACACAGGCCTATCACAGGCAGCTAAGACCACTCAGCTCAGGCAGCCAAAAAGGCACCCTTATGAAACTTTACCCAGATATTAGGGGCACTGTGAAGCCAACTGATATGTTACAAAGACACTGTGTAGAAGGAGGGGGGTGACCATTTCTAGTATTTATATGAAGCTATACCAGCTGGAAGAATAAGTAGTGTTACTATTTTGGCCGTTAGCTGAAATGGAGCAGTGGGGCTTGGAGAGGTTTTATTCTTTTGCGAAGTTTTTTTTTTTTTTTTTAAACATATGATAGAGAAAAGAAATATGTCACGATTGGAAGCATATGGAATCGCTACTGGGATCATAAGGGGCTGTTTTTGTGAAACATTTGACAAGCAGTTAGGTTTTAAAAATGGTGCATTTAGTCTCTGCATGTAAGTGTTATATATGGCCGGTTGGATAAACTGTAATTGTAAAGTCAAGTTCTTCAATTTAAACAAACTTTGGGTCAAATGTTAGTGTTGGTTTGAGCTGCAAAATGTTTGCTTTGTGCTGCAGTCATTCTATAGATCTTAAGAAATGTATGCAGAGGTCGCCCAAGGTCAACCTGTTACAATTGCACAATTACAAATCAAACACATTTGGTGTCAATAAATTGTTAAAAAAAAAAAAAGAAATTACAATAATTAGCTTCTCAAACACAGCACAATTAATTTACATCAAAACCAACACAAACACACAGAGCCCGACCGGTGACATGAGAGAAAAAAAAATTGTGGTCACGAGTTAATATTACGTGGTAACAACTTAATTGTAATAAGTAGAGATCATGAGGAAATAAGTCACGGCCGCGAATTAAACTCATATCTGTTATCTCGTGACCGCAATTGAACGATTCGCTGGAACGATTTGATTCTAACAAATGGTGGCCACACGTTGAGTCGTGGGAAGGAGTTTTTTGTTTTCTCCATGTGTCTTTTGTTTCATTAGAATAAGGTTGGTGCCTTTACTCTGGCACAAATGCGCTGTAGATTTCAATGGCAGGTCAAGGAGAGACGAGAGAGAGAAAAATTGTCAATTAATTTCATTGAATAATATTACAGTGTAGGTTCTTTTACATTTTAGTCAGTGTTTTTACACAACTTCTATAATTTGTGCACAAATGGACGACATAAACTTTTAGCTTTTTTTTTCGCTTTTTACAGAACAAAAGGCAAATCTTTGAGATTGACACTGTGAAATAAAAGGAGCATAGGCTCGATGTGTAACTGCAGAGAACTGAGGCTTGTGAGGGGGGTTATAGGAAGAGGCCTGAGCACAAGGGGGACGCCGGCTCCCTGATTAGCTGTGCCCTCTCTATCAGAGTCCCTGAACTCCCCCTGCAGCTTTGCCAAAGGCTACAGGAAGCTGATACAGTCGACACGCCACCGCCACTCCCGACAAACCGACTGGTGATGAACGCCGACCTTCTGACTAACTTTGACTTTTATTCCACAGCCTCTCATCTGGTCAGATATTCCATTTTAGAGGTGGGTATTTATCGTGTTTATCATGACACATTATTTATTGTTGTCACAATGGACTCCAGTTTCAAACCTCCCTAAACCGTCCTTATTATCAGGGGAGGCAACGTCACTATTTTCTCCTCTGTCAGTTCAATGAAAGCATCATCATAGTTACTGTGAGCAATTTGGTGACACAAATCTCATGTCTTACAAATGGTTATGTTTTTCAAAGACATTATTTGTGTTTGTGGGGCTGTAATTGCTGTGACACGCAGGTACAATTATATAGTTACCTAAGAGAGATGTAATAAATAGTTCTCATCATTTTTATCGTTGTCACAATAGCACTATAAAATATTGTGATAAAACTTCAGGTCCACATTGCCAACCCCCATTCTGCTCGATAAGCCAAACTGATGTGATAAGGCTTTAATGTAATTTTAATTAATACAAAACATGCTGAGAACTCACAGGGTTAAACACGCCACCTTCTCCTTCAATTGCCAACACACACATCTGATTTAACTGTCGGGAACACCTTGATTTTTTTTTTTTTTTTTTTTTTTGCTGGTGAAAATTACACGCCCGGTCCCAGTCTTCTTTAAATCTGGCACAGATATTGCTCTGCACTGAAATCTTGACTTTATATGTTATCAGAGATAAAAATATATAAATATATCAAAGGAAGAAGGAAATAGGAGGAGGCCCTGAGGGGGAACGGGGAGGGGAACGGCAAAAAAAAAAAAAAAGAAATAAAAAAAGAAAAAGGTGTGTCTTTAAGTTCCCTGAAGGCAACAAAAAGTCATTTTCACTGAGGTGTAGTCTATTTTTATTTATATATCTCCTCCGCTCTGTTTCTTCATACATACTGTTTGTGGGGCTATCATTATACCAGGCGCAGAGGTGGGGGGTAGAAACCATTTGCATTAGTATCACTGTCTGACTCCAGGCTCTAAGCAATGATACTTTATTCCATACCATTCAGAGTGCCATTATCACTTCACCCCCTCTGTCCCCTCTTCCAGCTGGAAGCTCACACACACGCCCGCGTGCCCACACACACACACACACACACAATTACACGACAGATAGCATCTCACGCAACACCGGCGCAGAGGTACAGGACGGGAGCTGGGGGTGGAGGGGAGAGGACATTTCCGGAGGGGGGGTCCTGGCATGTAATTGTCCTGGTGAGCACTCAATAGCACCTTAAACCAAGCAGGCAATCTACAAAGCTGTGCGGTGAAGGAGGGAAAGGCCCCGTGGCTACGGGGACCCTAATAGGAACTTCTTTCTCACAGAGATAAATGGAGAAAGTTCCCTTTTATTTATCGGTAGCTGCTGTTTGGGACTGGGGCTATCAAAGCGCAGCGGTGCTATTTATCCCTTCCAAAAAGGATTCGTCCAACACAGGGCTGAGGGCGAAAGGAGGAAAGAGAAGGCTGATGGAGGAGGAGGAGGAGGGAGGAGGAAGAGGGGTGCGCTGGAAATTGGCAGAAACAGAAGGTCAAACTGTTTATCGTTTTTATTCCCATGTCTCTCCCTCTCCTTCATTCTTCCACAACTCTCACTTCACCTGTTGTGGTAAGAAACTGAGCAGCAAAGGGGGGGAACTCTTTGGATGGCTGTCACGGTCCAAACCAACAAGGAAACTTAAAAGTGTTGCAGAGGAAGTCGAACAATGAACTGCTCTCTTTTGCTAATAAGTTTTATACAGGACAAAATGAATAGTAAAAAAGACAGAGGAAGGGAAAAGATTTATGGTTTTCAACTCTTTACTCCAATAAAAATGTTGATCTTGAAGCGGTTGCATTTGGTCGTCTTTACTCGGACAGCCAACTAATTAGTAAATAGATTAGTTATTTATGTAGATTAGTTATGTGTGTAATTTAAAGCTGTAGTCTCAGCGCTGTCAATCAATGCTCCTCAAACCACCTCCTAAACCAAAGTGCTAATGGCAGAGAAAGAACTTGCAGTTCCTGGAAAACCGTTTATCAGCTGTCATCAATGGCTGATAAATGGTTATGCTAAAGCTAGCCAGATGGGAGGGGTTCAGCACGAGAGTGATTGTCAGCGGTAAGACTCCTCAGAACACAACATGAGAATGACTCAAAATACTAAACTAAAAGGTGACGAAGAAACTAACACTGAAAAACCCATAACTATTATTCCAACCTCGCAGCAAAAAATACAAACTTTAGCAAAGATGTATTTCATACTTTCAACAGAACCTACAAAACAATCTGACATGTCCTTCTACAATTACGGCTCATTCAGCTTATTTCCAATTAATATAATGACCTCTCAGTTTCATCTGCAGCCGTTGCCGTGACAATGGGAGCCCGCTGGACGACTCTCTTTGAAGCCCGATGTGGTTTAGGAGGTGAAGGAGGACTGAGCAAACCACACACTTGTGATGAATGACTTCGCTGATCCATTACTGTCTATTTCGGTCTGGTAATCCAAATGGGAATGCCCACATCAAAGCCTGGCTCCTTCCTTAGAGGAATTCCCCTCATACTTGGACATGCAAATGAGCAGCGCCTCCTCCAGGCCCCCACACCTGATTGAGGCGTGCAACGCCATTGCCAGCGATGCTCCATGGGAATTACATACCAAGGGATGGCATCCAATTGGACCAAACTTCCCCTAAGTAATTTGCTTTGGCATTATTCGCTGGCATAGTCGGGCGTTGGAAGCACTTCCCTTTATTTCACGGCCATGCCGCAAGATTTCTGGCCGGACCTCGCTTGGAAGCCACATTATGGCTGAGAATGGAGAGAGAGGGGGAT
The DNA here is from genome assembly GCA_903067055.1 of Poeciliopsis paucimaculata. Taxonomy (NCBI): domain Eukaryota; kingdom Metazoa; phylum Chordata; class Actinopteri; order Cyprinodontiformes; family Poeciliidae; genus Poeciliopsis; species Poeciliopsis paucimaculata. The sequence continues at coordinate 40,397 of CAEGAD010064770.1, forward strand.
TTGCTTTTTACAAAAGAATAGAACACGGATCTGTGTGGAGTGTCTGCGCTCATTCAGGTTTTGGAGGATGTTTTCACTTGTTGCCTGAGCTTATGACGAGATGTTCCCGATTCCTTGGCTCTTTCCGGTTCCTGTTTCGATTGTCTCCGCACCGCCAGACAAGTTTTCACATCCCGGCAACAAAAAGACTGTTAATCTGAAGCTACAACTACAACACTAATTCACAGACGTAATGCAGCGTTTGGAAAGACAAGCAGGAACGCATTAAATGTGCGTGTGTCCTTTTGGTGTTGGTGTTTTTACAATGTCTTATGAAGCGTTTAAAATGTCTGGACAAAATAGAAAGAGTATTAGGAAAATAGACAAATTTTATGGTTCCAGACAAAGAAGAACTTTAAAAAAAAAAAAAAAATCCATGTTTTCCCCTAGTGGAAGACGGGCAAGAGAATTGTTATTGAATTTGTAAATTCAATAAAGTCTTCATATTTTTTTTTACATTTCTCTCAAAATTCAGCTCAACCTATAGAGACGGAGGGACGAGGAGGCGTGGAAGAGATTAACATAGTTTAAGAGGTAAATACTGACTAGTATGGTGTGAATTTGTATTCACCCCTTCTGAAGTCTAATGCCTGTAAATAAAAATCAATGCAACTTTTACTCTTACATAAGTGGAACCAACCTTTTAAAGAAGGAGAGGAGAATTATGTAAAATCAACATTTGGGCTTCATGTTATGTAATTGTTATTCCCTCATCAAAAACTGAGATTGATTCTTTAATGCTCCCCTGCGTCTCCTCCACTCAGCTCTGGCGGATCTGTGCATCTGCTGAGCTAATTGTAAGAGATGCAAAGTGAAACGTGGGTCAAAATGTCGTTAAAGGGTTAATGAAGAAATGTCGTGATGACTTCCTCGAGGTGGAACGTTGGAAAGAGCAGGAGCTTCTTAAAGAGACAAAGGCCCAATTTCAAGGCTTTAAATTGTGAAGTCAATTTTTTTTTTAAGTTATATTTGATTTATACAACATTTTTATAATAGCTGAAAGTGACATAAATTACTCTAACTCTGCAATAAGATGGCATTATAAAGATTTATAGGATTTACATGCATCACTTTATTCAAACTGAGGTCTTACATTAAAGTCCAATAATCCAAAAGGTTTCCTTGTGGCTGACAACATAGCAACAGCAGCGTTTAAAAGGCAGAGCGCCAGGATGCGACTCCAACACCGCTGTGAGTTCATAGTTTAGCTGGGCCGAGTCCTCGCCCCCTCCACCCTCCCACCATAATTAATTTGTCTTAATTGCCCTGCTGCTCTGGTCGCTGTCCCAACATTATTCCTGCGCTCTCGGCAGAGTTAACATTAAAAAAAAAAAAATCTGCGGGATCAGTCAGAGGGGGCGCCGGAGGAACAGCGAGCCTTTTGTGTCCCGAACAAAGTCGACAAAACAACCACAGCATGGGCCTTTGTGCTGCCATCACAGGAATAGTGTTTATTAGTTTTAGAGAAGAAAGGAGAGCACCATCCAATTAATAGGAAATCAGCGGAACATTTAATAAGTTCGGCTTTCTTTGTTGGTACTACCATGACATTGCACAGAGAAATGTCGGATTTGTGCTTTGCAGCTATATAAACCATACTGTCTCGTTAAAATGTTGATCATGTAGCTGCTATATTTTCTTATTATTGATGAAAAGAGATTAAGAACCATTTTTATGCACTTTTAATAAAAGATAAATTAATGTCGTGTAAAGGTATTTGTAGCATTTGAACCACATTTTGCTCTGTTATAACCTCCTATATTGTGTTTTAATGTGACTTAATGTTGCATAAATGCAAAGTTGATTACAGTGAACACCTGCACATTCACAGTATTCACAAATTCAACTATTCGCTAGTTTTCCTGTGACTCTTAAATGAAAAAAAATATATTCATGGAAAATGTTCTTATTCACATATTTTTTTAAATAAAGCATTTCTAAAATATTCAAACTAATTGGAAATCTGAAATACCCAATGCTACGCTGCTTGAAACATTTCTGGTTGGCGCTGGCAAAACAACCAAACCAAGAAGGCCATTAATGTTCTTCTTAGCTTCTGTGGTAATAAGTTGCTCTATTAGCGCTACATACAGTATGTACATCATATATGACAAAAGAAATATTACTTTTTGATGTCACACCTTAAAACTGTGCCTCTGTCTCTTTAAAAACTCTTCCTCATTCTGAAACTGTGCCGCCAGGAAGTCATCACAACAAACTACAGGAGGAGCTTCGTCCTCAAAGGCGGGGCTAGGTCCACCCAGGCGTTTTCCACAACTGAATGGTTGCCATGGAGACTCGAGGATTTCTCAAACATGCATGGAAATTCACTGTAACCCTCCCAGTATGTTTCTGATGAAGGAGTAACATTTAAACATGATGCAAGACATTTTAAATATCAAGACTAAATAAACAAAACAGAAACAACAAACACAATTAATTATGAACAAAACTGCCCTAAAACACCAAGATGAAGACTTCAGTCCTCCTGATTTTGGTGGAAAGCGAGAAAAGAAAAAAAATATATGCAAATGGAAAGTATTGAGCTTGTTTTAATTTATCATGTGATTGATTGATTTATTGCTTAATAAATCAATTAAGCAATAATTGATTTATTAATTGATAAATCATTTATCAATAATTGATAAATTATTGATAAATAATTTATTGATAAATCAATAATATCAACATTTTTGTCCTCTCGACATATCGAGAGGACAAAAATTACTTTTAGAGAAAAAAAAAAACAGCTTTTTTTCCCGTGGCACCTGAAGCCAACCTCCACACCTCGTTCAGCAGCAGAACGCCCTTCCTCTATCATCCGCTAGGCCTCAGAAAGCCCCGTTCGCTGGATTTGTGCCTTTCTTGTGTTCCTTTCATAGAGCAGAGAATGAAGCTGAAAGGCAGGGCAGACTTCCTCGCCGCCCCAGGACTGGTCCAAATTGTAATCCTATTCCTCTGTTTATCAAAAAAAAAGAGGGGGAGAGGAGAGAGAGGGAGGCATTGAGCTGACAGCTTGATTGTGATGCTCCTGTCTGATAACTCAGCTAACCTTATCCATCTATTTCACCTCAACCTTGCAGCCATGCTTCATCCTCTATCCTGAAACACACATCCATGCAGGCTTACCTCGCTTACACACACACACACACACACCCACACGCGCAGTCTTTCTATCATTCCCGTAACACACACACACACACGCACACAAATAATCACTGCACACCTCTGACCCCTTTATCGAGTGTCGGTGTTAATCCTCATCTCCCCGCTCAATGCAGAGCACAATCACAGGGACCCGCAGGACCTGCAGTTAGCGCTGCGGTTAAGTAGCCCACGGTGAAGAAGTCTGTGATAAAGGTGGCACAAAGGGTCAGAAGGCGCCAGGAGCCCACGACCGGCCGCGTCCCGGAGCCGGGACAAGGAGGCGGGGTGAGGAGGAAGTCATGGGGCAATGGAGGGACTGAAGAGGAAGTGGAGGACAAAGGAGAGAGCGTCTATAGCCGGGGTGAAGCTAACGCTGGGATAAGATGGGAGAGTGCATGAAAAGCGTCCTTCTGTCTCTCCAGTGATTTACTGATGCTCTGAGTCTTTACTGGGTTCCTTATGAAGGAGGGAAAAAAGCATTTTGTGAGATGATGCTCAGATGTTGGCACTGGACAGCAATAAGACTTTCCACAAACCAGAAAATTCAAATTGCAAAAATAAAATTCTTTAATGGAAACACAACAATTAAAAACAAAATTAAAATAAAATAAAATAAAACTCTGGTGTTCCAATAAAACATTTGTGAGCTAGGATATGAGGTTGTTTGGTTGTTGTCACACGCGTCACAGAATCAACAGTCGGATGCAAAAACCAACAAGAATTAATCAGTGTTCAAAGCAGGAAGGCCAGAAAAAAAAAATCAATTCTGTTCTGTTCCTATATTTTTTGTTCTTAGAGTTCACTGGAAGCCACAGGTTTGAACTTGTTAAAAGTTCACAGAAGTCTGATCTTTGGGTCTCCACACTCATACCATAATACATTGCTCTTTTACATCAATAGTTTGCTACTGAATACAGTAACAGAGGTGAAGTTTACCTGGAGAAATATCAGTACGATGTCCAATGCAACAGTATAATTATTTATCCTTTCAATAGAAACAGACTCCGTCGAACTGAGCTCATGAGTTTATTTAAAATTTCTAAATTTACTGTGACTACGCATCGAATCTGTGACTTGAGATTATTGGATTGAATTATGGCTCCAAAGGAACAATTCTGATGCTAATTGGAGCTCTTGTTTTGCAGGGACTCTTCCATATGAGCCAAGTGCTACACCTTCCCCCTCCATTCATCATGTCAACAGGCTAGCCAAAAATCTACAGGCCAAGATGTATTAACCAACTTCCACCTCCCTCACTCATCACTTCCAGTCCTCCCTCATTGCTGGATGCCTGCACATTAAAGTTTTTTAGTGAAGTGAAGTTGACCAAGCGCGTACATTACCCGGCCTGGCAGTCATCAGACGTCAGCTCAGCTGAGAAATCTTTTATAATTAATGGTGCCTATTTACTCTGCACTGAAAAATGACATTTTTCCCATTAAAGCGCACTTCCACAAGATTTTACACTGATGCACTGTGGAGTGTTGATAAGTAACATATTCAAATTGGAGTCATTTGCAGGTTCTATGTTAACATCTGGCCACTGAGGAACGGAAAATCAATCAAGCACAGTGCAGGTAGCTTTAATGATAATGTTCTATGTACGGAAAACATTCATCAACTGGTTCTGGAAATACGTCCTGATGCCAGGACATGTACAGCGCCGGTCAGAAGCTTACATACACTCAGCATTGGGATGGATGTTACTTTATTCTGAGGAGTTTTAATTATGCATTTTAACCATTTCATTTGGGATTGGCTGGTATGAATATACAACAAACTTCAAGGGATTTTTGTTGTTTGAATTTGCTGTGGATTTTTTAAAGTCCAATCCCATCCATCCATCCATCCATCCATCCATCCATCCATCCATCCATCCATCCATCCATCCATTTTCTAACACCCTTGTCCCTAGTGGGGTCGGAGGTGCTGGTGCTTATCTCCAGCTAACGTTCTGGGCGAGAGATGGGGTACACCAGTCTGTTGCAGGGCAACACAGAGACAGACAGAACAAACAACCGTGCACACACACACACCCACACCCACGCACGCGCACACACACGCACACACCTAGGGAGAATCTAGAGACCAATTTACCTGACAGTTATGTTTTTGGACTGTGGGAGGATGCTACGTTAGGGTTCTTCTCCAGAGAACTGGAGAGAACCCACTATGCACAGGGAGAACATGCACATGGGATTCAAACTCAGGACCTACTTGCTGCAAGGCAACGGTGCTACCAACTGTGCCACTGTGCAGGCCTAAATCCAATCGCAACCAAGGTTATTATAGTTAACTAAAAAATAAAAAATAAAATTGATTGATTTATCAAAACTAGTAGTCTGATATTAGGACTCTTAAATAAACCCATTCCTGGTTTATTATGTTTTTGGTGCGGTGCCGACACAGGTGAATTGGAAGGGATGCAGGTTTTTCAAAGGCTTTGGTTCATTTGACACAGTGCAGTGTGAAAGCAAACTGCTTCAGCTGAAAATGTAAAAATTCTCGCAATTTTGTTCCCTAATCAAACTGAGTCTACGGTTCACAACAGAATGATTCAAATGCATTAAAATCATTAAAATCCCAAAGTCGATGTGACGTTTATGCCCACACACACAAAACACGTGTGTAAATTCTTTCACACACACTCTCTCTCTCTCTCTACTCAGCGCTCCTGTCAGATATAAATGACGCCTGACACTGTGGCCTGAAGGAACGGGCTGACAGAGCAGCAGTGAGATGAAGATACTTCTCACAAAGCCAGTAGTGTCCCCGGAAGACCTGGACGCCAGCTTCTGCTGCTCCGGGGCCACGTGTCAGTCAAAGCGTCCTCCAAACAGCCACTCTGAAAGCTGACAAACTTTATCACCCGCGCACAAACTTGTAGATTGACAACTTAATGCCAGGACATCTTCAGTGTGTGTTCAAAAAAAAAAGAAGAAGAAGAAATCTGGGATGCCTTTCAAAAACAAAACAGGAATTGTGCATCAATAGACTCATCACTGCATGTCTCATGAATATTTCTTCATTTCTAATTGCCGGGGCCGTCGGTGGCTTTTGATTCTTCTTGTTGACGGGGACTAATGCGAGTTTCATGGCGACACGGAGGACTTTTGACGTGATGTCTGTCCTTTGTGCCCAGAAACAATGGCGGCTGCGGCTCTGGGGGCTTTCAGTGTTGAGGAAGCCCCAGACGCAGACAGGAAGAGAAGGCGACGCACAATGTTCCGAGATTTCCTTTCCCCTACGGGACGGGCGGATCAGTCAGTCAAAGGGCTCCTCCGTGGGCCCCGGGGTCAGGGGGCCACGCCACTCACACGACACGTTACTGAGGCTCAGTGTCTCTGCTTCATGATTGTGTGAAAAGGGCAGAAGAGGAACGGAAAGGAGGAGAGAAAGAAGGAAGGAAGGAAGTTTTGATTTTTTTTTTTTTTTCTTTTTTGGTTTAATACATTTATTTTTTAATGAACATGCATTATGACATCAGAATTTAACACCCTAAGACATATTCATATTAACACAGAGTTATGAAAGAACCCCTTTGTTTCTAACCATCAAAGCGAACAGTGTTTTCAACTGCAACATGTTTATATTGTTTCTTCTACTGGTATAAATGGAAAATGTTGCTTGTCCTATGAGAAAAATTTATTTACACTTACTTGCTTCTTTTTAGTGTGTCCAGCATCAAATGCAGCAGAAACTCTAGACAAATTAAATACACATTTTTTAAATTTATTTCAATCATGTTAAAAAAAAACAACAAAAAAAACAATGATGCCGATCGCGTATATTCAAAAGCGCATGGAGAGAAAGAATTTTTTAAAAACATTTTTAAATAGTTCATTTAGATTCAGTAAATAAGAGACATATCTTGTGACACCCGGTCTCAAGATATAAAACTAAAATCAAAAAACATACTATATAATAAATTACATAAAGAGCCATCCAAAAAGTGAGTTCCCCTTCTACTGCAATAAAAAATGGCTACTCCAAAACTCCAGACCTGACAAAATGTATCCAGGTCTGATTTATAGAAATTAAATTCAAAAGAAAGGAAGAGTAAGAAAGGAAGAAAAGGAGGATCTGTGTAAAACTGCTGCGAGTGCTTTCTCGCCAAAAATATCTACACAGAGGGAGGGTAAAAGAGTGAGAGTGAGAGCAAAAGGAAACAGTCCTTTTACAACTTTGAAGAGAAAGAGGCTGCGGAGGGAGAATGGAGAAAATATTTACTCAGGGAATTAGTTCAGGATCATTGTGTGCGTGCAGAGCTTTAGTTCCCTGGCTCCATTTCAAGGCCCAAGTGGCTCAACTGGAGCTCCCTCCAGGGCAGGCCTAATTATCACAGGGCTAGGGCCATTAAAATGCTTAACTAACCTCGTTTCTCCAAAACGCACAGATTAACGCCAGCCTCCAGCAAAGTGTCGGGAATAACCCCGCTGCCTAATACCCTCTTTGATTTTTTTTTTTTTTTTTCCCTCTCTAATGTGGAGAGGCGAGGCAGAGGACTGGTGTGGTAAGAGTTGTGGATGGATAAGAATACAGCAATGTAAGGTCCCACCACACCAGCCACTATACTCTGTAAATAGAGTAGAAATTACAATCGGTGTGTGTGGAACCACAGGTGACGTCCAACAGCAACCGGCTGTTTCTTCCTCAGAGCAATTCGTGGAGATTTCTCAGAAACCGTTGGTGCGCAATTTGATTTCCTTATGAATCCAGATGTTTTGTGAAGGGGTCAGAGTTATTGTCTGTGAGCGGACATAAGAAACACGAGAAGCATCGTGAAGGCCAAGGAACGCAGCAGAGATGTCAGCGAGAAAGCCATAGATACATCACAGGTTGACGCTTACATTCGGAGAATTTGCACATGCGCACAGCGGTGGAGGGCAAAGAGACAATTCTTTCATTTACCACCGACATCCACCATTTAATTCCACTAGAATGAAACCTGGAGATGTAGATATTATTAATTCAGTGCAGTGCGCCACAGCAAAAGGATGTATTTTGCCAATTTATGTAGGCTTACTTAAGTTATCTGCAGATATTTCAATTTTGGCCCCATCGTTGCTTAATAATCATGTGGAGTCATTATTTACAGAGTTTCTTGTGACTCTGTGATGTGTGGTTTTAGACACTTGAGGTTAGATCTCAATACTTCTAGAATATTTTAAAAACTCCATCCTTTGTACATCAGAAAAAGCAGAGGGTGTCATTTTGAATAATCCTCTACCTTAAAATGTCAAATGCTTTCTCTTGGACGATGCTCAGTCAGCCATTCCTTTTGCTTGGTCACAACAAAGCGCGTATCACTCTTAGAAAAAAAGTCAAAATCCTCATTTACTACTGAAAGAGTGCTGATACCAATTTGTTCCAGCGTGTGAAGACACTCAAGTCAGATTTTCCATATATTTTTCTCAGTGTAACAGACCTTGACAGGGTATCCACACATTTTATTCAGAGATCTTGACCTTTACTTCTTTTCTTGTAACTCTGTCTTCACTTCACAAGGTGTTGCTGGCCAGTGCAGGCGGGTCTGTGGGTGTATTTTTGTGATATCGAGCGCCATAAAAGGAGGACTGAAAACCGCAGCTGAAGGACAAAATTAATGTTATTAACTAACGCAGCAGAGGTAAAGAAACTCCAAAGGAAAGAGAAAACCTAACACGATCTTCACAACGGAATGAAATGAAAAGCAAGAAGGGCAAATTTAACGAAAAAGAGCCATGATCTGAAAGGAACGGCGACAGAATAGCAGTTGAAAGGAATCAGAACCAAACATGTGAGGCTCGATTTCTGAGCAACACTGCAGGGATGTTAATATGGAAGACAAGAAAGTAAGTAAACACATAAGAGTAAAACTAAATCAATGATTAAAAAAAAAAAAAAAAAAAAAAACTACGACTAGCAGAAGTTAACAGAAACTGAGGAGCAAAATACAAACAGAACAAAACCTATTGATGATGTCAGTTTTATGTAGTTTCTGAAATTTTTCTTTGACCTACCAACAAGATTTCTGCACGGAGTTGCATGTTCTCTCTGTGCAAGCGTGGGTTCTCTCCGGGTTCTCCGGCTTCCTCCCACAGTCCAAAAACATGACTGTCAGGTTAATTGGTCTTTCCAAATTCTCCCTATGTGAGTGTGTGTGTGTGTGTGCATGATTGTTTGTCCTGTTTGTTTCTGTGTTGCCCTGCGACAGGCGGGTGACCCCGCTTCTCGCCCGGAACGTAGCTGGAGATAGGCACCAGCAACACCCGACCCCATTGGGGACAAGAGTGAAAGAAAATGGATGGATGGTTTACAAGCATCTTATGTTTGGTTTGTGCTTGACGCCGGTACATTGCGCCGACAATTTTCACCCTGTTTAAACTCCGTGTCTCTGTGTCCTATGATGTGTCGTATTGTCAAACATCCTTACTTGGTCTCATCTGTCCAAAGTCCAGTCCAAGGTTTGCAGAACCCGAAATTGTGCCCATGTTCATTTATTGTCCAAATTTTGCTAATCTGATCTGCAATCAGATTTTATTTCTGATTGCAATCTGACCTTGAGGTCATTTTGCTGGAATATTATGTTTGAATGTTGGCGGCTTCTTTAAATTGTACTGTGTGATGAACTTCCAAGTTGTATAAAGGGACAGTATTATGCTTTTTCCAGCCAAACAAGTATAGCACAAACAAGTATCTATGGTACCCTCAGTTAAGAAATATGACTTAAAAGAAAATTAACACCTTGAAATGTTACGTCTGTGTCTTTTAGAAGCTCCTCCTCTTTCTGAAACTCCACCTTCAGAAAGTCATCACAACATGGCTCTTCTACTAACCCTTTAGCAGCATTTTTACCAGCACTGAACTGAGAAGTAGCTCCTATAATGAGGTCAGCAGATGTGCAGGTCCACCAGGTATTTGCTAATTGCTGCTGGCTAGTCTGAAGGAGCTGAGAGGAGTCGCCGCAGGGCAGAGCTGATCTGTGAGGCAGAAGCTCAGAAACTGCAGGAGAAGCTTCGTCCTCAAAGGCGGGGCTAGGTCCACCCAGGCATTCTGAACAGCTGAATGGTTGCCACGGGAGACCAAAAGATTTCTCCAACATGCATGAAAGAATCAAGGCAACACTCCGGGTGTGTTTTTGATGAGAGAATAATATAATGTTGCGATGTAATGCTCAAAAACATTGATTTTACCGCCCCTTTAAAAATGCCCTCATAACACTATGCAATGCAATAATACCAGTAGATTATGCTTTTAAAAATTAAAGGCTGCAATAGTAACACTCACTTTAAGTTTCAGAATTTATGTACTGAAAAAGAACTAAGGTCATTTGTATGCAGTGCACTGTGTCATGAATATAATTAAAGTTGGCAAAAAAAAAAAGACCCCACGCCTATGCAGATGCTGATCATGTTTTAGCGCTGCTCAAAATGAATTTGTTGTGCTACCCACTTTGTCTTTCAGGCATTGAGAAGACATGAATGAAGAGTCTGATAGCAGGATCATGGTCTTTGTTCACGATAACAGCCGGATTCATTGGTTCATTTAAACAAGTGTCTAAAAATCCGTGCGACGCACCATGATTAATTTTTGCTCAGTGTTTTTCTTCTCTTATTTATTTATTTATTTATTTTCTTTAAGGGGGCGGTTTGTTGATCTTAAGGAAATCAAATTAACCTCGTTTCCAATCAAGATGGCAGGAAGGATGAGATCTGACCTCACATACCAATTCTTAGCAACAATGTTTCATAGATCTTAACCCAGGGTTGTGTTATCTGCAGTTTTATCATTCAAAGAAAAAGTCAGAAAAGATTAAAATTTTTATAGCTTGTTTACTTCATATGAAAATTTTTGGCAGTCTCAACCACAGGAGTCCAGAACAGCTGAAGTGACCCAAACACAACTATCCCCAAATACAAATATATTTTTTTTTTTTTACTGTAAAATAATGAATTAGGCAAATATACCTCATTAGCTGGTCTGTTAAAAATGTGTGAAAACTGTCAATATGCCATTCATGTAAAAAAAAAAACACAATTTTGCAAATGCAGTGTTTCCATTAAAGAAGAAACACAATTAAAATCATGTGTGTTTAAGTTCATTCAAGTCCTTAAAATACATGCAGTGCCATCATCTTCCTACTACTTCCTGTCGTCTTGTTCGTGGTTTGTGCCAGTGGCAACGTCCTGTTGTTCATCATGTGACTCGTGATGCAAAAAAACTGTTTCCTTCGCAGTTTTGCGCAACAAAACAATTTCAATATGTCAGAAAAAAAGTCCCCTCATCTTAGTGTCAAAACTTTATTAAAAATATGATTCTTGACTTTTTTTTTTTTAATTGTCATGTATTCATTAAGCTTTTTTTTTTTGCAGTTCCACTTTAATTATATGGAATGGAAACGTAGCTACTGTTCTTTACCTGGACAATGGCTTGCATAGTTTACTATTTATGTAACAGACTCCATCCCAACAGTTACCACACTTACGCTTCAAATATCATTAATGACATTCTGTAATTTTAATTTTACAATTTAAAAAGACTATCAATTTTCGAAGAAATTGAGCAGCCCTCCCCAACTACTTCCCCTCTCAGCTCCTTCAGACTAGCCAGCAGCAATTAGCAAACATGTAATGGAACTGCACGTCAGCTGAGCTCATGATAGGAACTGCTGCTCGGCGCAGCACTGGTAAATATTAATAGAAGTTAATAGAGGAACCATGTTGTGATGACTTCCTGAAGGCGGAGTTACTGGAAGAGCAGGAGTTTTTAAAGAGACAGAGGTCCAATTTCACAGTGTTAAACTGCAAGGTTTCTTTTAAGTCATGTTCGATATATGTAGCATTTGGCCAAAAACTGAAATTAGCAGTCACTTGATTGTGCCATAAAGTGGTACTATGTGCCTGGAAAACACTTAATAATAAACAAAATACTGTACATACAGTAAGTATAGTCTCAGATGCGCCCGTTGAAATTGAATTCTTTTAACTTCTGACATTTGTTTATTTCACCCACACATTAACCCAGAAAGTCTGCCGCCTTCTTTTCTGCCCTCTTGTCAATTCCGTCTTTTGTCCCTTTGTCCTAAAACTACTGTATGCTAATGGTTCTGCAAGGACTCAAAAAAAAAAAAAAAAGCCGCTCAGTCTGGCTGAATTAAACAGGCGAGCGAGAGCATTGCTAATTGTTGCAGTCATTCCACATATAATCCTTTTAGCGCTATTTTGCTGCGAAATAGGGGGGAGAAAAATGTGTTAATAAATAAATAAGAAAGCAAATAAATAGGGATTGATTTGAATGCGGTGTCTAGGGAGATGTAGTGCGAGGAGGCGATAATAGCTAAGCTAGCTTATAACATCTTTGTTTTCACCGAGCACTGCGCCGCGCTCTCAGGGCGCCACAAGAGGATTTTTGGCAAAGCCGTTCTTCTCAAGGTCCACACTTTGCAAAGCACTCAAGGAGGCTTCTGCGCTATCAGTGAATCAGGATCCATTCGGTCTCTCTTGGTAAAGAAGCTGGAGGAGGCTACTCACAATCAATGGCTTCCCCCCCGTGGATGCGTGTTAGTGTATCTGACACTTGGGGAAGGCTAAACTTAAGAAAATTATAAAAAAACAACAACAACAAAGGCGCCAAATAGTAGTCCTTTTGGAGGAGATTAGTTCCACATGTTAAGGCCAATAATGGAGAGCTGCGTCTGGATATTATTCTGTTCCACAAGCAAACAGCACTTGCTGCTAAGAGGCTGAGAATTTATTGTGATTTCTTACATCCGCAGTGAATTTATTGTTGTTTCTCAGAATTCCTCTCAGCGTCCACTTTGACACAAATAAACGACTTTGGGACCTTGAAGGTTTAATTTGAAAGAGCACATGTCTTGCAGTCGAGGCCCCTGCAGTGAAACAATTGCTTTTTTTTTTTTTTTTTTTGCCTGGTAAGGAAGACTCGGCATGACACGGCGGAGGAGAAGTGTGGCACAATATTTATCTCCCTGCCCTTGGAGGTGCGGCGCGCACTTCCAATTCATCCGTGTGTCCCCCCACCCCCCCAGTCCCTCCGTCAGAGCAGAATGAAAGCACGACGACAAGAAAAGAGAGACCTTTTCATTACGGCAACATGGATCATTTATCTTGCTGAGTTTGCTCTGTCGCATGTCATCGATTGCAGGAGTTTTCTGGAAACAGTGAGACAACTGAGCTTAGATCACAGGCAGGAGGGTGGAATGCGACAACTCATCATCCAAACTGAGCGGACAATTTCACAACTTTAGACAGAGAAAGACAATAATGGAAGGAGAAATGGTTGATGTTGGAAAATTTGATTCGCACACTCTCAGGCCAATCCTTATAAAAGTAATCCTACCTATTCGTTTTCCACATTTGCTGTCATGACAACCAAAAACTTCAACATTTTTTTGTGAATTTAATGTGATAGACCAACATGAAGTGAGATTAACTGAGCAGAAGTTATCTGTGAAGGCCTTAAAGGTCTGTTACAGAACGTCTGGGAACAAACGTCATCACTAAGACCAATGAACACAGCGTACAGCATACAGGTTACGGAGGAAGCTATGGAGACGGCTTAAAGCATAGCAAGGGTTTAAAACAACATTCCAAGGTTTGACCGGCTCTGTTCAATCCGTCATCTGAAAATGGAAAGATGAAAGTACAACTACAAACCTACCAAGACACGGTTCTCCACTTAATCTGACAGACCAGGCAAGGAGACCATGGCCTACATACTAAATCCTGTGTGGTACAAAACTAACAGGACATCAGAGTGAAAACACCCTTCCGTCTGACACGGGAAGATGGACGGTGCTAAATAATCCTGGAAACTATAGACACATTGAAAAGCAAGATCCTTAAAAAGAAACTGCTTGCTGACAATGACTACCATTGGTTTAGGTGTCAAGTTGTCAACATGACGCGCTGCGTCTTAAATGAACGTGTGACATATAAAAGACAAAAGGACGCAGTGCTTTGATACTAGTTGTCAAGACAACAACTAGAAAATGAGGTCTAAGGGTGTCACATTTCACAAATCAGTAGAAAGTTTTAATTAAAAAACATGAGAGAGGGAAGTAGGTCAGTTATGCTAGCTTGACTTTGACAACATTAATATGTAGACGTGCTGTGGAATTGGGTGCGTTTCGGTTCAGACAATTTCTGGTAAGCATCATCGCGTTGAACTGGCCCGTTGCATATGTCAAGGACAAACGTTAACGATTGGGTAAAGCTTCAAACTTCAGTTTGAGTTTCTTAACAGCCGAGACTCCAGACCCTGTGTACGAAATGAAGCGTAGAACAAGGGGCTGGTTTTCAACAGACTATGTTCGCCTTAAAGCAGTGCTACTGTTAATCTGCAGCCTTAGCCCAAAGCATCCGCATGTGTTAGTTTGGCCAATTTGAAGTGTAGTCCTAAAATAATTTGTAAAAAAGACTTGAAAACTGCTGCTTAGAGATGCTCTCCATCTGTTATGATAAGACTGAGTTATTTTGAAAAGATGACTGGGTATAATTTCAATCTCTACCTGCTATACGCTTTTTGGGGCAACATTTACCATGACACAAAGTACAGTGAATGTGAAAAAACCTTAAATAAAACGCCATTTGTACTCTTTTGTCTGCTGCTTTTTCCACAATAGAAACAAATAAATATTTGTAGATTCAAAAATGTGATTAAATGAAGTCAAGTGATATAAATCATGTTGATTTAAGTAAGTTGTGTCCTGAAGAAGCTTATTTCAAATAGGCATGTTTTTCAAGAGCAGCATTTGTGTTTGTGGTGCTATGAATGCTGCATCATGCAGTCACCGCCTTACAGTTACCTAAAACAAAGACGTGATAAATGGTTCTCATGGTCGCTTTTATCGTTATCACAACACTACCACAAAATAAAATGAGGAAATTCTCAGTCCATGTCCATGTTGTCCAAACCCTGGTACTGATTGAAACTTACCCCAAAACACTTCTATCAATAAAACCAGCAGAAGGTCATTCAACTAGTTGAATAAAAATGCATCCCACACTTTTCTCCACCTTATTTGTAGAACAATCCTCATTCTCTTGACGTTCGTATCTGTAACGTGGTAAATTGTGTGGATTCTTTTCACATCAGCCGTCCATCTCGCCCTGCTTAGTATTCCGCCCATGAAACAGTTTAAACCTCATCCCCCATCAATCTATCTGGCAAAAGATATGAGATAACTTTTTTTTTTCCTCCTCAACAGATATTAAGTGCCTCCTATTATCTCCGTAGGTCTGTATCGTATTAGAATCTGCAATCGCGGGTCAAAAAGTATACGGCGCTCTTGTCTCGGCCAGTGCAGCAGAATTACTTTCCTGCGCACAATGGCTGAATGGGTTGAGGCTTTGTCATTTAAACTGCATAAAGAGGCCAGAAATTGATTTTTATTGTAGATCTTCATATCTAATAAAGCTCTGAGGATCTCCTTTCTTCATTGTCTGAATGGCCGCTGAATGCTTTCAATCTGCCTCTGTTTCATGCATAAAAGTGGAGGCCACGATGATAGGGGCAGAGGGAGGCAGGAGGGAGGGAGGAGGAGAGGGGCTGCAACGCAAGTCAAAAGCATCCCTTTTCTCTTTTTTCCTCCTCTCCTTGGAAACTAGACTTGGGGAGGGTGGGAGAGGTGAAGGAGCTGGGGGTAATTGAAAAGTGAAATGTTTTTTTTTTTCTTCTTCTTCTTCTTCCCCTACCTCTTTGGAAAGAATGTGTCTTTCTCAAACGGAAAACACAGCCAGGACTTGCTTCTGCTAAAAGAAATCCCCTTATGTTGCATCCACAGAACACAGCCAACAAAGATATCAGTCCTGTTGCATTTGGAGGGCAGCCTACTTTGTCACTGCTGTTTTACATGCGCAAATAATAAATCTTCTGCCATTGTATGGAAAATTTGATTTTCCTCTTTTTTTTTTCTTTTCTTTTCCTTTTAAAATGCGACTCCCTTTGCAAGCGCTCCCTGTTGCAACTCAGAGAACATAAATAAGCTTTACACTGAATTTTCTTGGAGGATTGCATGCACTCATCAATATAATTTCATGTTATTTATGAGCTTTTAATGATTTATTATTATATCCAGGTTGCATAGATAATACAAACAGATTCAGTAGCTTAAAAAAAAGGTTGGTTACTAATTTATTGCAGTTTTTCTGTTATCAACTTAAGGTCAAAGCTCGTCCTTGTCATTTTGCACCTCGTCTGCGTGCTTTTTGTAGCCATCAACAAAGACTCGGGCATGATTTTGGCCACCTATATGACCACTAGAGCTTATTTAAACTGGGTTGTGTCCTGGGATTGACCCTACTTTTCAGCAAAGTCCACAAGAAGGCCATCCTATTACTCCCATGTCACTTTGGTGTATCCATTCCAAAACCTGTTTTGTTTGTTGTTCATTTTTCAGTGGTGTGTGCCATGTGACAATAACAAAGGACTGCTTGTGCACAGCGTTAGGCAGGTTATTATATTTAAAATGTCAGACAGTCAAGTTATGTATGTTGCTGAGTCTAACTGCCCTTAAAGCTGCAGTATGTAACTTTTATACTAAAAAAAAAACAAAAAAATGTCCATATTTGTTAGAACTGTCGCTAGGATCTGACAGTATATTGTGAGGCAGATAATTGGAGAAAAAATCTCCTCTGCCTTCTCCCAGTTCTATCTAGAAACAACCAATCACAGCCAGGAGAAGTGTCTTAGCGCTGTCAATCATGCTTGTGTGTAAGTATGCGCGCGGCTTTGACAACCTTGACTTGTAGATGCACTGCTTCAGGTCAGTTTTCTTAAAAAAAGGCAATCCACACACATCATCAGTAGAGTGGGTGTTTGAATTAGCTACTGAACCACCGTTGTGTTCAGCCAGTCACTTGTTAATGATCGCAAAATAAACACCAAACCTGAAAACATAACACCGAAATGGACTGAATGTTCTGTTCTCTGTGTGGAAAATTCTTCTGTGTTTTCTTTTCTTTTCTTTTTTGGTGTTGAATCCTGATACACTAGTGGACCTGTTGTCAGTTTCTATGGCAACAGGTCTGTGTGTAGCGAAGCTGACAGAGAGCGAGAAAAAGGACGAATATGAAGGGTTTAAAGTTGTTCTTCAACGGTTTTCTGTGTTATTTTTTGTCTCTGCTGTGGCGCGTTGCATTGAATGAATAATACCGACATCTCCAGGTTTTGTTTTCTTAACGTCATTGTTCTACCGCTACAGTGCAGCTAAGGATGGCAAGTGAAAGAATCGTGTTTTTCCCCTAAAGTGTTGTGCAGTTGCGCAACTTTTCCATTTTTAAACAATAACATGCAACGTGTCGATAGAAAATCAATGGGTGGATGGACCCTCGTACTGTGGGGGTTAATAATAATACATCCAGATAGCAACTGTCATTGATAGCAACTTGCTAAGCTTGCTTTGACGAGAAGCATCCTTCTGTTTCAACAGCTCCAGATCTCGTTACACAGCCTTTCAAATTACACTTCACTTGAAAAGTACCAACTCCAAACAACTGGCTCCTAACGTGTGATTTACGTTTGCCAACTTTCAGAGGAACACTTCAGAGTTCCTTTTCTAACCACCCCGTCAGACGACGAGCGAAGCCACTGACGGGAGTTTAGCTCTAATATTTACACGGCCCATTGTAAGGAACATAAGTGTCAGGAAGTGTTCCAATCCGAATGCAATTTGAATGAAAAACGCAAGGAACACAAGCCCTCTGTTCCTCTCAGTGGCTCTCCAAACAAATCAGTCTCCGCTCGCTTGTTTCAACTGAATGTTATGCAAATGGCACACCTCACCTAGCCCCTCGCAGGGGCTGCGCACTCCTCCCCTCGTCTCCCTCATTTTAGGTGACGGCAAATTTGTAAACAAAATTTGTTTTCATGCATTTGAATATGATTAATTATCGCAGAGTAATCCAGCCGCACTTGTAAAGACTTTTCACGAGAGATTAGGATTTCAAAGTGACAAGCATGATAGATGGCAGCATTCTGTAAGTGGCAGATTAAAGGTCACAGCGATGAACTGCGGGGAACAGCATGTTTTTTTTTTTGTTGTTGTTGTTTTGTTGTTTTTTTTAAAAGTTGAGGCAGATGCGATCAGAGCCGCGCAGCGAACAGACAGGCGCCTCAAACAGGCAAGAGTGATTATGGAAATGGGTATCAGCTCGCGACAAAACATATGGCAAGAGCCTAATGCCGTGTAACACTAGGGGCTGGGTTTAATCAAACTTCGCCAATTAAAAACACAAATGATATGCAAACATCTGAAAGTCTAAGGAGAAAATACGGAGGATTGTTATTAATGATAGGGAAGGGATCCTTCTCCGCTAATTCTCCGACTGTTTCCTCCACTGCTCTCCTTTCTGCTGATAAGGCTGATCATCATCGCAGGCGCCGCCTAAATAAACACGCCGTTTGGAAGAAAAAAATCAAAACAAGACAAGAAATCCATGAGGAGTTTACAACAGCAGGATTTAGATCATCCCTCTACTCGCAAAAAAAAAAAAAAAAAAAGAGATAAAATAAAAAATGAAACATGAAGACAGAAGTGAGCATTGTTTTAGACTAAGGTTAGACGATGAGTTGTGTTCATTTCACCTCATGCTCTTAGAGGATGAGCTGAAGTTAAACATGACCTCTTTATTGGCCATCATCACCCTTCTTTTCTAAAACAGCAGTTCCTGCAGCCATGCCAGGAAATCAGGAAACCTTGTTAAATATTCTGAGGGGTAAATTAGTTTACTACTACCTAAATTTAACCTTGTGTAGTCAGTAAGCAAAAGATAGCAAAAGCGGTTAGAATATTCTGAAACCTAATTCCTTATCTCTGATTGAAATAACGTCAGTGTCTGTGTTTCCATTGACCATACATTTGTGCTATCTGGAATTAAGAAAATAAATTTGCTTAACGGAAGCGCAACCTTTTTGAGAAAAAAAAGCCATTTTTTAATAGAACATTTCTGCGCTTGGATGAAGTGGTTTCTCTGCCATTTTGAAATTAGGAAACACTTTTTGCATTACACGAGGTATGTGACCAACAACTGGATGTTATTGCTGTTACATTTTCCGACTTAAAAGTATCATTGACAGTTTTGCACACAATTGTAATGGAAACGCAGCAACTGCGACACTTTTTATAGCCATCTCCATGTGTTTGACTTGGGTCTGAAGACACGTTGCCTCCACATTCACGTTCAGCCCTTAGTTTTTCTATGTCAGCCTGTTTCACTCCAACCCCACAGCATCTCAATCCGATCAAGATCCAGAGACATTTCTAAGAAGGTTTTGCAAATATAAAGGTCAAGTGGAGTATTATAGCAAAAGCTGCAATGCTCCACTTGTAAAAGTAGATCGGTTGGGCTTCTGTTTAGCATTCACAACTGTCTGAGTGGACACATGAAAATCAACCAATCAATCAATCCTGTTTGTTTGCATAGCAGCAAGGTAGTTCAATGCTTTGATGCTTTGCATCATAAAAACACAAAAATACAAAGTCATAGACGACACCGCACAGTCAACAACTGTGAAAACCAGTAAACATTACATTCTGCCAAGCGCCATCATTACACATCAAAATGTTGGTCAGTGTTTCGTTCATTGTGGTTCAGAAGCAACTCAACAGGCGGGCTTTAAAGGAACTCAGTGTTTCTGCTGTTTTGTAGAAAAAAAGATCAGGCTTTGAATATGGTCAGAACTTTCTATTTCTGAGCGTCCCGTCAATCTTTGGTGGATTTACAGGTTAGTGCTTCTGCAATTGTTGCATCCGGTTTATGCCAAACATCTTTTCTGCTGTGGTATCAAAATAAAAACATTTTAAGCTAATTTGTTCAAAAGTTCCTGGTATATGTTGTCTGATCATTTTTGGTGTTTTGACAACCTGTGTCTATGCTGAGACTCTTATTTTGAAGTACAAGAATAAGGAAGTCAATCTTCCTTATGTATTCAGGTTAATAATAAGGTTTATAAGGTTCACTAAAATCTGCTTGACAGACTAAGACACAACACTTTTGTAAAAAAGGCTTTGACGAACTTTTGGTTACCCTGAAGGAAAAGAAAAAAAAATCACTAAAGGGATGTTTCACCGTTTTTAATGAGACTGGACTACATCTGATCATCTCTCGTTGGAAATCTTTTTTAAA
Organism: Poeciliopsis paucimaculata; assembly: GCA_903067055.1. NCBI lineage: Eukaryota > Metazoa > Chordata > Actinopteri > Cyprinodontiformes > Poeciliidae > Poeciliopsis > Poeciliopsis paucimaculata. The sequence continues at coordinate 60,712 of CAEGAD010064770.1, forward strand.
TATATATTTTTTCGTTTTTTTTATTTCAGCAGGTAAACCCATTGAGATCTGGAACTCATTTTCAAGAGGGACCTGGGCAGAAGTCTGCAATACAAAGCACGGCAAATCTGAAATATTTGCACTGATAAAAGTGAACTGGATTTATCTCGATCGCTGTTTATGGAAATCCCTTAAAGAAGGGCTGTTAAAACATTTTGTCAAATGGACCAAATCTGTTGACTCAAAAGTAGTCATGGGCAAAAGGGAAACAAGCAAAAAAAACAAAAAAGCAGGTAAGGTCGCCTGATTTTTTATCAAATGGATATTTATTGTAGAAAGGGATGTTTTTATTAGACCCCCTATAGACAGAGAAAAATACATTTTTTGTAAATTTTCTACCAAAAATCTCACACTTTAAGATTAATCTCTGCTTAAGCTGAAATGTCCAACATTTTTCTAGAAAATTTCTGAGTTTCAAAGTCAATTTTTTTCAACATTTGAAATGAGGAAATGTCAAAGATTTCTCTATATAATTTTTAAAACAAGCATTTATTTTTAGTAATGAGACCAGTCTATAGCAGTTTCTTGAAAAACGTTTACTATATTAAGTTAAATCACTTGAATAAAAGCTGATTCGGGTGCATCAAAGTTGCCTTTTCAGTAAAAGTCTCTGGATTTTGTTAGTTATAGAAAGACAAATATTTTGTGTTGTACTTTACATTTTCCATTGTGAGAAATTTATGTTGGTAATAATTGTACCTGTATTACAAATGAAAAGCCTTCATCTTTGGGCCAAATTTGTATCATATTTGCGGTGCAATTGGGGGCCACACAAAATCAATCCTAGCTTTACAAATGGCCCTCGGGCCACATTTTGGACACCCTGACCTTAAAGGGATAGTTCAGTCTTTTTTTTTTTTATCTTTTTTGCAGGGATCTTTTAAGATGTAATAACCAGTCAGCTCTTATCTGAACTAACTCCGTAAAAGAAACAACGTCCCCTCTAAATGATAGATTTACCGCACGTCTACTGTCCTGCTGATGCACAGAAACCTTTAGATTCGCCGAGACTCCAATGAAAAAGTCAAACCCGAGCCGATCCTGCTGCTTCCTGTTGCAGCGACTGAGCGTGTCAGCAAGGAGTTATGGGTACTGGTGAAGAATTTGGGTCCCGTAATGACATGCGAGTTGATTCAGGCGTCTGCTGCCATATCTGCACTGATGTCAGTATTACTCCAGCAAAAGCACACGCACACACCCCCACTCTCGCTCTCACACACACACGCTCACACACTGTATCAAGCTCAATCATTCCTCACTGAATAAACAGTGTTATTCCATCAGCTGGTACAGTCTGCACACAAACCAAATCCATTTCAACTGCAGCCATACTGTCACCAAAGCTCTGACTCAAAAATATACCGCTGCATCTGCTTTATGGTCACACAGGTTAAGTGAAATACATATGCTCTTTATTGCGCAGGTCTGTGTGTTTTGGGGGGGACATTATTTTTTTTTTATAAACTTATGATTAGGACCCCCAACAAATAAAAAATGAGGGGTTTTCTGCATGGGAATAGATTTGAGTTCATTGAAATGCAGTCATGGTGAAAAGATGGCTCTAATTTAAGGAGTTGCACTGAATAAGTGAGATTCGTTTGTCACAATAAAAGTAACTTTTGAAAATATGTAACGGGTACCAGGGTTCTGGACATGCAGATAATCAATACACACCAGCTCTAGAGCCCCCACCGGGTGATAAAAGCGGTGAATTGGCGTGACTTCTCTGCAACAAAACCTTGGTGATAGGCTTTGCCTTGGTCTAGTATACTAAACCAAGCATTTCCTCCAAGGGTGTCGGTCAAGTCCTTTATTCTGGGTAGTGGGTGTCGATCAGGCACCGTCTTTTTGTTTAAGAGGCGATAATCAATACATAGCCCCAGGCTGCCATCTTTCTTTCGAACACACACAACCGGTGCAGCGTACGGGGACTTGGATTTGACTATCCAGCCTTTAAGTAACAGGTCTTGTATATACTCTTTCACTTCTCTAAAGAGAGGTTTTGGAACCGAGGAGTAGGTGGCTCTTACTGGAATCTGATCTTGAAGGGTGATCGACATTTGTAAACTAAAAAGCTCCAGCTTCTTCACAAAGCATCTTATTCACCACTGTCCTCTGGGCCTCATCTAGATGGCTGAGGTCTACAGGGGGTTGCCATGAAGACTGACTGAGAATGGTGGGAGCTGGAGCAGCACTGTTAACAGTCACCACTGGGTTTGGTGCTTCAGCTGAGCTTGCTGAGATCACCTTATCAATGTCATGAATGTTTCCCAGAACAGTTTTTCTTGGTAAAGTGATTTTATGTCTTGTATTATTTCCAACAGGTACAGCCACGTAGGGTCTGTTTGGATTGTGAATATTTAAAACACCCGCTCCAACATCAAGCTCAGCTAAGGGTATACTGTCATCATCAGGCTCAAACAGTACAACAGAGTCAGGGAAATTGGTGTGAAATGGGACCTGACATTTGACCCAGGCCACTTGGCCAGCTGGAATGACTGTGTCTTGTTTGCCTGTCCGTAGTTGTCCCCATTGCACAATAAGCTTGTCTGTCTGGATAAAATTTACCAGGAGTTCAGCCCTTTCCACTGGGATGGAAATGGCATTACACAACAGGCTGGTGAGTGTTGGAGCTAGGTTCTGAGGCTGCTCTTGTATCATTGCCTCCAAAACATTGAATCCTAGTAATGGTCTTTCCAAGGCAAGACTACTGACAAGGAAAGGAACATTAATAGACAGATCAGGATTTGTGTTTCCCATCAAATTAACAGTGATGGGTAACCAACCATCAAATGGGATAACACCCCCATCTATGGCACAAATTTTTAAGTCATCTTCATCATCCAAGATTTCACTGAGTGACTTAAGTGTAATTTCTGGTAAGTATTTGTCTTTCCAGCTTTTATCGATCATGCTCACCTGGGCACCTGTGTCTAGTAAAGCAGTGACAGCCAAACCATTTAAGCTACATTGGGTTAAAGCTTTTCTCCCAATGAGCTTGGCTAGACAGTCACTTCTCCCACTTGTCAAGTGGGTTGACTGTCTGTGTTTGTGGTATTTTGTTCCCTGGTCTTGTGTGGGTACATGGATGGTTACAGCATGTGGTTGTTCAGACTCACCAATTTGGTCTGTTGCATGTAGGGACTGTTGGGGCCCGGTCACTGTCTGTCCCCCGGCAGGGACCGGCTCCAGTTTTCCTGGCGTGTCGGTTTCTGGAGGCAGCCCACTGCTTTATGGCCTTCCGCACCACAGTGAAAACAATGGGTACAGTCAGAGCGGTTTTGTTCAAGACACTTCATGCATCCATACCGCCTTCCTTTTTGCTTGTCCCTACTGTGTCTTGGTGGCAGATTACTCTGTTCAGATGCTTGTTTTTGAGTTAATTTCTGTAATGACTCAACAAGTGTGGTGAGTTTTTCAACCTTTTCTTTTAGCTGTTGGACCCCGTCAGCTTGTGGTGTTCTGCCTGGAGCCTCTTTTGCACTTGGATACTGGGCAGCATTTGCCTCAATCTGAGCACTGTGTAAATTTGTGGGTCTCTGGCGAGGAGCTGACCCCAAACGTCTCTGTCTTTCATTCTCATCACTCATTATTTTTCTCATGTGTCGTAGTATTGCTTCATCCGTTACACGAGGGTCAGCCAGAAGGGGTTTAAGTTCTCTGCGAACATCATCATGCTTGTGCCCAAGGCCTTGGTACACCGTATGAATGAAAATGTCTTGGACTGTGCTTGGGCTATACTTAACATCTGTGTCAGCATGTTTTGAAGCCAATAAGATCTTTTGCTTCAGCCCAATGGCTCTGTACAGGAATTGTTGGGGTGTTTCATTGTCCCTTTGTCTGGTACACATTAGCTCCTAGAAAAACTCTATGTTGCTTTGCTCCCCAAGATGGGAGTGTAGAAAGGCTTTAAGTTCTTCTACTGTCAAATCGTCCTTATTTATTAACATCTCCTTAAAATTTCCAGGTTTGATAACTCTGAGGACCGCTCTCACAATTTCTGTGTCACTGAACTGATCCCTTAATCCCTCATCGATCTGGCGACAAATGCTGTTGTAGTTAATGTCTGACCCCTGGTCTCCAATTTGGCCTCCCTGTATTTTAAACTCTTTGCGATGAAGGTAGGAGAGATCTCGTAATGAGATCAGACCATCATGAGCTAGAGGTGTGCTTACTTTGTCTCTGCTCTCTGTACTTTGAGACCTTTCTGGTGGATGGGATGTAGACTGTGAGGTGGTGGTGGGTATGTACTGCCTGACCTGCTTGCTAAGCTCTTCACAACTGGCAAGTATTTTCTGTATGTCAGTGCTACCCATATCACTAGTCATTAATGTTCCCTGTTTATCTGCATTTACATCACTTACAGTACAAAGATCATTTTGAAATGTAACCATAGGGTCAACAAAACCCTTAACTTGACTGTCCTTTAAATCAGCATTATGACCTGGTAGATTTACAACAGGAACTTGTGTGGTCCTGGCATCTGGACGCTGGACTTGTAATTGAGATGCATGACCCTGAATGGCTGCATCCACAAGGTCCCTCAGTTCTAACAAATGTGCCATGCCACTGTCCTCAGACTTTCGCAAAGTCTTACTGTTCATAAAACTGGTGATGTACTCATAGCACTCCTCTTCGTCGGCAGACTCAGGATGAAGTAGTTCCACCTCTGAAACTGGACCCACTGACCTGGCAATCTGGAACAGTTCATCTGCAGGTAGGTTGAGCAAGTCCTTCTTGATAGACCATACCAAGCTTTTCCTCTCACCGTCTGCCATAGTTGTCCCTTCTTCCCAGCAGTTGACTACACCATTCAAAGTCCTGGAGCCCTTTTCCTCTTTGTCTTTCCCTTCACCGGTGAACTGGCTAAGACGTCTTCTTCATCCGCTGAGATGACCAATGGAATGTATGAGATCCACAGCATCTGTATCACCGGAACCACGTTCCGGTCTGGCAGGAGTAGGATCCCGGACGAGCCCCCACAACTGTAACGGGTACCAGGGTTCTGGACCCGTCAGCAGCAGATGATAAAGCTGAAAACAGCATATGAGTGAGAACACGGGAGACGCAGTCTGTGTTACTCCAATTTCTCTCAGCTTATTTTTATTGAACAAACCAGTTTTTTTAACTGTCAATACAGCCCAATTTACAGTTCAGTAATTTACTGTATGTACAATCTATGTAGACATAGCCCATCATTGACATAACATCAACATTAACTTTCATGAAACCAGAAATAATCTCATCCCATCATATCTTCTTACATTTTCTCTCAGGTAACAGGTACCTTCAATTCACTGCACTTTATATGCATCTTTAATCACTCACAATGACATATTTCAGGGGCATGTACCTTACAGTTCTTGTCAACTGGCATAACTATCTTAGAATTTGAACTATTTAACTTGAATGAATGCATTAGATAATTGTTTAACTTTCTATCACTGTTTAAGAACACAAATAAACCATGGAGCTTGATAACGGTATTACTAATTTAGTAGTTGCAACCACGTAACCTGCAATTATCCGCCTCTACAGTGTGCTAACCAACTGTTAGCAGTTGTGCTACTCTAACCGTTGGCTACTCTAACCGCTACTGGCTCCGAAACACAACAAAACTCTTCCACTGTCTTTTACATATCGACGTATTTCCCGAAACATCTTTTAAACACTACCAAACAATAAGAAAATACTTTGTTAAAATCAACTTGAGGCTTGTTCTCACCTGAAAACAGCATATGAGTGAGAACACGGGAGACGCAGTCTGTGTTACTCCAATTTTTCTCAGCTTATGAGAAACGGCAGAGCAACAGGCAGCTCAGAGTCTCCATGCGCCACCTACTGGTGAAATGCCATAAATACACCCATCGTCATTAACCCCTGTTAAAACAAACAAATAGCTACATAACCCCATAAACATTTAAAGAAGGGAATGCTCCTTTTCTTTTTCTATTGTGGGCACACACTAGTGGGCATCACAAATAACTTATTTTCTTACAAAGTCTGTATTTTTGTATTTAAACAAAAAAATATATATATTGCATTGGTCTCTTGTCACATTTTAATTTCACATGTGATTTCATTAGCTGCAAGCAAAAAAATATCATTAACAGAAATATGAAAAAAAAAAAAAAGGATGTAAAGCACACCTCAAAAAGCCTTGACACAAAACACAAAGCCTTAATAAATACAATGTGTCTTTTCACTGTGAATGGGTTAAAAAAACTTGACTTATTTAAGAATAAAAGAGTACAACAACTCACGTTGAAAACCTGACATGAACTGTGATTGTAATGTGACGACTGGATTTTTTACATATATATTTGAGACAGAACAGTGAACACCACTTGACCCTGCCCTCCTTCACATGGGCTGATGCTTAGAGCTCTAGTTAAAAAAAAAAACATTTCATAAATACAGGAGTCTATTCACTCAAAGTATTGAATTGGGATGTGATCTTTTTATAAGTCTATAAGTCTGCGTTCACTGCAACTTTTTTCAAGTCTTCGATGTTTTTTAATGGCAGTAGGTGCATTCACGCTGACCCTGTTCAGTCTGTTTTAATCAAACTTTAGTTCGTTTCATAAGAAAGTCCGGTTTGTTTGGGAAGGTGTGAATACGTGACCGAACTCCGTTGCGGACCATAAACACAAACTCTGGTCTGCCGAAAAATCTTGATATCAGCATGTGTGGATGCAAGCGTGCCGGAAAACGCTCAAAAAGAAGTAAGCGGACTACAGTGCAGGGCATTCTGGGTAAATGCAAGCAAATCAATCGCGTAGGTCTAGCGCTAGCGAAAGAAACCGCTCGTTGCTACTCCATCTCTGTTTGCGTTTCATGAAGAAGGAAGTTGCACTCCGAGTCTTCTTCAGAGATTTTCTGAAAATTGTCATTTTCCTCTGTGGTTGTTGGTACAGCGAGGAGGGCAACAGGTTTCCCAATTGGTTTGGGTCGTTTGACGCAGCAGTGTGAAAGCGAACCGGAGCAACTTTAACAGTAACAAATGCTGCGACTTTAGTCCGCACTGGAACAGAATCCACTGAACTAGTCTGTGGAAACACAATATGTTTCCATCACATGTAGGACTAACAGATCAGTGAACTCATCTAACCAAGAATCAGATTTACTTTAGAAGGACATTTCCCTTCTTTAGGGGAGGATCTGACTAAAGACAAACATATTACAAATCACCAAAAGTTTTAGAAACCATCCATCATTTGTGGCTGATTTTTGTCTAGACGGGGAAAATGTGACAAGTTTGTTTGAATAAGTCTGTTCATCACAAAGGACATTTGCCTACCGTGGTATTTTTCGGCCTCAGAAAATTTCAGGGAAGATGGGGAAAAAAAGTTACAAAAAAAAATTGAATCTCAAATTTTTTTATTGGAACTTTTTTTATCATAATTCAATCATTTAAAAAAATAAAATAAATAAATAAAAGACAAGTTAAAATAATTTATTTATATGCTATTTCTGATGCTTATTTTCTGACAGTCAAATTCATCACGCAGCTTTGCTCCTCACGCTGGCATAGCTAGCAAGAAATGGAAAAGCTTGACAAAGAAACCATTCATAAGAACTGTGGCAATAAAATAAAATTGTAATGTCAATATAAAATATTACATATGTTCTTGTGATCAAACGAGGGGATTGTGATGACAATTTATCTTGCATTAAAGCCATAATGTTATCTGACAATAACAGACCTAAAATCAGGTGACATGAGGCAGCATTTATGCTAAATGAATGCAATAATTATAGAATAGTGAATAAAAATTATTGTTGATGTTTCCTTACATATTTTGTTGTAATGTCTGTGGGTGTTCAAAGGAGGGTCAGAGGTTAATGCCAGTTGGGGGGCCTCGGTCGCCCCTGTATCCCCCATCAGCATCCTGGCCTCCGTCACCCAGCAGAAGGTAAGGAGGATGTAGGAGGTGGGTGGTGGTGGTGTGGGGCATCGGAGACGATTCTTTATGCAGCTCTGTGTGTTGCTTTCATGTTGTCCAGCCGGTAACTAAGTTGGGTTGCCGGGGGCGATGGCTAATTCACACCCTTAGATCACGAGCATGAAATGAGAGAGCAGGGAGCGCTAAAGCCCTGAGGTTAATGATAGCTCCATGGCACCACCACACACACACACACACGCATACACACGCACACAGCGCTCCATACAAATCTGGTCAAATGGTTTCATTTTAGATGATCCCCAGAATCTCCTAGCATGGGGGGTGGAGGCGGTGGAGGTGGTGTGGAGGTGGAGGGCTTGAGCAATGAACACCTGAGATAGTTGGCCTGATTTTAGAGACAGGAAAAGGAAACAGGAGTGTTCACTCTGTCCAGTTTTTTTTTTTTTTTCCTCCACCCCACTCTTTAAATTTTGCCCTTTTGTAAACAAGCATCTGTGCCTTTGTGTGTGTGTGTGTGTGTGTGTGTGTGTGTGTGTGGTGTGTGTGTGTGTGTGTGTGTGTGTGGGCGTGTATATGAGCATGTGTGAATGGACACAGCAGGGGAGCCCACACACACACAATATATTCCGTCATGATAGAGGTTGTTTGTTTTTTTTTCCACAGAGATCAGCAAAAAGGAAATACATATTTTAAAAAAGAAGGAAGAATACAAGTGTGAAGGACTTAAAAAAATCTTTTACTCCCCTACTGAACAAGCATGTTGATGAAGACTCCCTTTCCCCGCTTCCTCCTCTCTTTTTTTTTTTTCTCTGTACCCCCCACCCCTTTATATTTTATTTTTTCAAAGTTATTTCAAAAACCCCAGCATGGCTTTGTGAAATCTGTTTGTTTGAGGGCAGCATTAGATGTGACCAGCGTTTTATTGTGACATAAAAACCGCATTTCTTCCTTGGCAGATTAAAAATAAAATCGGTTAATAAGAAAAGCTGTCAGCAGCAGAAAATGGCTGACATAATCCGTTTATCCTCCAAGCAATAAAGATACTGGTCCTCGGGAGTCTATCTTTCCTCTTATGTTATTTCGCCCAAAACATTATCTTCTGTGCATTCAGATGGATTAAGAAGTCATAAGGGAGATAGAAAGAAAAATGACGGGATACAAAAAAAAAATATATATATATATATATGTATATATATATATATTATATCCCCTTTCATTCTGCATCAAACACGTTCACAGGAGGGAATGCGCATGATCCTTAAGTTAATGAATAAACAAGCAAAAAACAGAAAGGAGGGAAGAAAAAAAAAAGAGAATAAGCTCTCAGAAAATAAGACAAAAAGAGATAAAAAAAAAAAAACTAGAAGGGTCATCAGAGCCAAGCAGTGGAGCAGATTGACCCCAACTCACAATAAGATGGCACTATCTTTACCTAACCCTCTGCTGTGATGTGCTGATAGACAGAAATTAAATGTCTACTTTCAGCACACAGTAGATTACATGAATACAACCGTGAAAGGAGGAAACACTAAAACTGCCGTCGCACCGTTTCCTTACCAAATACGGGTTACGTGGGTCTAAATGTGAAAAAAGTAAAGGAGATTTTGTGTGTCCTTACGCTCTGCCGGGACTTTGATGAATGTGTCACTTCTGATGCGTTTCAGTTCCTCAAGACTGCGTGTATGTTAGGATCAATGTTGTGGAGTTCACAGCTCCATTATTGCAACAAACTTTACCTTTTGAATGAAGTCACTTCATTGTTTTTTTTTTTTTAATATATTAAAAATTAAATTGCTCATATTGAAGTAAAATTACAATGTCCTTTAAAGATGCAGTTTTATGTTAAATCCTCTTTGGCAGCATTCCTGGAGTGTTGCCTTGATTCTATCATGGATGATTGAGAGATCATTTAATCTCCCACGGCAACCACTCAGCTGTTCTAAATGCTTGGGTGGACCTAGCTCCGCCTTCGAGGCACAGCTGCTCCTCACAGTTGCAGCCTCCCAGCTTCTGGCTCCCAGAGCAGAAGTCCTCTACTCAACTCCCTCAAACTAGCCAGCAGCAATTAGCAAACACCTGCTGGAACTACGCATCTGCCGAGTTCATTGTAGGAGCCACTGCTCAGCGAAGCGCTGGTAAAAATGTTCTTAAAGGGTTAATAGAGGAGCCATGTTGTGATGACTTCCTGAAGACAGAATTTCAGAAAAAGAAATGTTGCCTCTGTCTCTTAAAGAGACAGAGGCAACATTTCTAATTTACAAAGTCAACTTTGTTTTAAGTCATCAATATACAGCAGTTCTGTAACAACTGGAGGCAACATAGTTACTTGATTGTGCTATAAAATGCCACTATATGCCTGGAAAACACCTTCCACTCTCAAACAATCTATGACATACTCTTTCTGTCAAAATAGTGACATTTAGCAAATAGAAATATGTTAATTCCAACTAAAACAAGAGTCTTTTGGTCTGATTTAACTTCAGACAATGAGAAAAAAATGACATATGTATCCCTAAAGTTCCATCCTTGAGAACTGCAGCCACAAGTTGCATCTTTTTGCCACTAAATCATGTTTTAAATTAGATTTGGCCCTCAAATATTTTACTTGGTAAGTAAAATTATTGCGGTTTTTAAAAATTAACTGTAGAATCTTCAGTTACAATAATTAGAACTCCCCAGAACTAAATCCTTGAGAAAAACAGTGTGGCCCGGGGGGTCATTTGTGGCCCCTGAACTGATTGTTTTGTTTTTTTGTTTTTTTTTTATAGCTTTTTTAGTTATAACATCATGTTATAATGTCATTCCCTCATGAAAAACATACCTGGAGTGTTGCTTTGATTCTTTCATGCATGTCAGAGAAATCATTTCATCTCCCCGGCAACCGTTCAGCTGTGCAAAACGCCTGGAGGGGCCGAGCGCCGCCTTCGAGGACAAAACTCCTCCTCTGAGCTGCAGTTGAGAAGCTTCCAGGCACAGAGCACCAATCCTCCATATGCTGCCCCTTTCAAGCCTAATCAAGATAAAAGTTGGATTCAAATTGTTTTGTAAAGTGGAATTAAGAGATTATTCCAGCGATTTTGCCACATCCTTACAAACTGTCCTGATAAATCGTGGTCGGTACTGTAAGGTTACATCAGTGTGTGAGAGGCGTGATCCATCGCTGTCTCTTTACTCGGCCTGAGAGAAAGCGGGACTCCGCTGAGGTTCGCTCAGAGATGAACCGCTCCTCCGGGACCCACGTGACCGACAGATAAAAGCGCCCGCAGAGCCGGCGTGCGGTCAGAGACGGCAGGCCGGCGGTGAAACGCTGATCTGGATCGGTGTGTGAATGATTAAAGGGGCGGAGTCGCCTGTGAGTGGCGGCCAGCGTGTGCCGCAGTGCCGGGCCTCTGAACCCGGCCCGTGTCCCGTTTAATCATGTCGCCTCGGCTGGTAATGAAATTTGATTACGCCTCTAAAGGCAGCAACGTCGGGTCGGAGGCCGGGTCGTAGGGAGGGGTGGGCTGAAATATTAATATCTTCCCAGATTATGCATGGAACCTGTGTGTGTGTAATCCCCCCTCCTCCTATATCCTCTTGTCCACCAGCAAATTGTTAGTAGTTCATCATTAGTGAGGAACCTTTTGCATTTCCATTTGTCTTTTCCGTGAAAGACGTGCTGTGATTAATGCGGGCAATGATTCATTAGTTCATCATCAGTGTGGTTTTAACTGATCGCTGCAGATACATCAGCGCTCTCCGCCGCAGTGGAGATAAACAGTCGGCGGGCTCCCGAGGACTATCTGATGATCTATTTAGCTTGGCTCTTACGGGGGGGCTGAAGCCGCATAACTCACGATGCTGAGGGCCCCAACCCACCGCACTCAATGAACAGCTTTTGTCCGTATCCATCTGAGAACACCCAGCTATTAAACTGCCATCACATTTATTTGTAAAGAAGGGGGGAGGAATCAGGCAGATATCTCTCCCTTCCCAAAAATGTGTTTGCATAGAAAAAAAAAGAGTGGGCATAATTAAGTAGTTATGATCCAAAGAAGTAAAGCCCTTCTGCGGGGCTTCATAGGAATAATTGGGACACTATAAGAATTGCAAGCATCAGCTCAGGGCTACTTGAGCTCCTCAGAAGGGAAGGAAACACGAAACCGAGACAGACTTTGCTCGAGTAATAAATACTCAGGAGTGACAGCCTTTCTGAGACTGACAGCGCCGCGGCTCCGACGTCGGAGCGGTGATGTCAGCCATGTCGTTGGACCCAGCAAACAGGCCACTCAACAAGGCAGCGGCGTCAATGCGGCGAGCCGACTTCAGCAACCAACAAAATGTCTTTCGTTACTAAGTGGAAGTGGAGCAACTAAAGTTTCTGTCAGCATGTGAGCTGATGGGGTCAGTTTACAGCGGTGTGGACCGCTGCTATGAAGGAGAGTGTAGCTTTTATAAATATGTTTTTTCTGCATATTTGTTAAAGTGTCACAGTTTGAGACGTAATCTGGAAAAAGATTATTCAGACCTCATGAACAAAAGTCCACAAAAAGTACAAACCAGAACTAGCATACCAGAGCTACATGCTGCCAGCATAAACCAATACAAAAATGTAAAAAAGAAACATTTAAGAAGCTGAGATAACAAGCATTAATCACCAAACTTCAGAGAAATTCCCCGTAACTTCTAAAAGGATCACAATAAAAATAAATTCACGACCCGAATGCATTTCAAGAGGCAATTCACATACTGAAAGGCGGCTTTGTGTCGCGAAAAAGCGTCAAAGAATTCAGATGTATTCCGATGTGCAGGAAGAGAAAACCACACAGAGCGAAAACGTAAAGAGGCTAATGGTCGGCTGCGGACCACATTCCAATCGGTTATGATCAAAAGCGTAATTAACGGCTTGTGCTAAAAGGTCAGAGTTGAAATATAAGCAGTTAAAGCCAGATTGTTTCAGAGTGTTTTGAAACCCGCTCCCAGGATAAAAGGAAACCTTCAAAAGGTGCCGGCTGTCCTGAGGAGAAATGATTTCATTGTATAGGGGATTTTACGGAATGCATTAAACTCTTTAGATTTGCTTTTAAAGGAAGAACCAAGGGGCAAACAAACAGGACTAATGGACTAATTTACCTCTAGCCTCACCTTTAAAACCAAGAAAAATAGGAGAAATTCAGCGGAGCTAATTTAATTGGCCATTACGGGGAGACCTTGGGTAATTTATTTGAAAAGCTCCACCAAATGAATGTGGAGCCTTGAATTAAGGGGCCAGTCTGGTTCATATCACCCAATTGATTTGAGAAGCCAGTTTTTTTTCTTTCAGATGATTTTCTATACAAACTAAATGCGACTTGCAAAAGCGATCATGCCCTTTGAACTTTTCATGCTTTGTCAGGATTTTATTGCGATTTTTTTTGTGACGGACCAATGCAAAGTAGCAAATAACTGTTGAAGAGTGGAAAATATAACGGCCCACATTGCAAAAAGACCATCTTACCAAGTATTTTTGGTCAAATGCAAACATCTCAGTACACTTAAAATAAGACAAAACCAACTTTCAAGTGACTTTTCAGTAGCTTGTTTTAAATCAATTCCTTATTATTGCTTTTTCAAAACAGCAATAATAACTTTGTGCAAATCATTACATGGTGGAAAAGCTGCACAAAGAAAGCCAGTACAAATCATATGAACAGTTTGGCACAATCGGTTTGGGGGGAAACAGCAAACATAGAAGAATAACGTTCAGGTAATCTTAAAATTCAAAAGTTTGGTCTATGTGCCGAGTTTTCCTGCTCAGGAAATATTTCACATAAATGCAGGGCAATACTGAAAACAAAACGTCTTAGATGTGTCAAAAGACTTGAGATCAGGACAGAGCTCCAACTCGAATTTCAATTCATTGATTCGAAGGATTTTGGTAACAAGTCCCAGGTGGTAAATGCCAGATTCTCCAAGTACCACCATCAGTAACAGCTGATGGGGACATTAATGAACAACTTATCCTCTAGCTTCTACTTTACTAAACCAAAATAAAATACTCTGTGTGTGTCATATGACAACATGTATAATAGCGTCCGAGGCCCTGCAGTGAGAATGGCAGGTCGACATGTTCTCGGGGGAAAAGCTGGAAAGGTAAATCTACACAAAGGCAAACAGCTGGACCATGTTTGGTGCTTTCACCACAGCTTGTGTGTCTGCAGAGGTGGAAAAAAAAAAAGTGTCTTATCAAGGGAAAACGTTCCGCATGAAAACACAGGCGGGCAGGGAGGGCTTAATGTGAAATTCAAATACCGTCAATCGGTTCACAGCAGTGGCGACGTCAGCGCCGGGCGTCGCATTAACCGGCAAGCTCTGATAAAACGGGTCTAAGTCCGGCGCAAATCCACCCCGGCTCGCTCACTGTGGCCCAGCGGCGCGTATCAGCCCGGACCGGAGCAGACACACTCTCAGGGCATCAGAAACTTAATAAGCACTTGGTCCCACTTAACACTAAGTGCTACCAGATACGTGTTTAATATCCGCTAGTCCAGGTAGTCGGGAGTTTAAGCTATAAAAATGTCATTTCACGTCCGTAATCCTGTCTATTACTCAGAGGTTTTAGAGGTCTGGTTTTCAGGAGAACGCTGTCACATTAAGCGGGCAGAGAAAACCTTTCACTATGGCTCTTCATGGATACATGTTTTTATTTCACAACTAAAAGGATGCTTGAAAGCAGTGTGCTGAAAAGCAACAGAGGACGTCTGCACGTCTAACTTTAGCTTTTTAGAACTGAAGCTGAAAATGCTAACATGAGAGTCATGTAACAGTTTGTCAGAGGATATTACAAGTCAAATATAATATTCCAAGTGACCATTTTTGCGTTTGGTGGTGTTTTGTCAAACTGAACAACTCTCCCATTTCTCCACAGAGCAACTTTGCTTCAGCCTGCTCACTGTATCAATCTGCCAAATTTGCCAAAAAAAAAAAAAAAAAAAAAAAAAAACAACTATAAAGGATGTAAACTTGTGAACTTCACATCAGTCTTACTGTGCTTAACATCATTGAAGATTATAAGTTCTTGTGCTTTTTTCCAGACCTCATAGTAGTTTTAAAAACTGTCCTGGTGTATATCTGACTAGCTTGCTAGCTTTTAGCACTCTTTGGACGTACTTATTTTTCTGTCTAGCCCTGTGACATCTTTCTGTAACAGGTAATAAAAATTACCTGTATATATATATATATGTGCACAGAACCTCACTTCAAAATATATGAACTAACATTTTAATGTTCAGGTGATCACCGCCTGCTGGCGAGGGATAGGCATTGCAACGCTTTCATTTGAGATCCCCTGGATCAGACAGGTCAGTGAGAGTGGATTATACCTTTTCTCCTTGAAGAGGTGACCAGTCCATCACAGGGCAACACAAAGGATGAAAAAAATATGTTTAAAAATATTAAAATATTAGCAGTACGCAGGCCCAGGGGCGTTGTTGACCCTCAGAGACAGGAACCGGTCTTGAACAGGATTAGCTAGGTTCAGAAAATGTATGGATTTGATTTTTTTTTTTACACTTTTTGTATTAATAAGACAACACAGTAAAAAAAAAAAAAAAACAGCAGCAATATTTCACTTTTTTTCACTCACAGAAGCAATTAGTCATTATATAAATCTCAACCTCAGAGCATCAGCATTAAATTCAACTTCCCACCCCACCAGAATAATAGCGTAATAATAGAGTGTTGGCTGATGAAGCTGTAAATCTAATCAGGGTCCTTTATTAACAGTTTGTGGTTCAAATATGACTGATAATCTAGCTCAGATATTAAAAATGAAGCCATCTGCTTTCTGAACAAATTGGGCTGATATTGTCTTAAACAAAAACTCCCCGCTTTCCTCTTTGGTTTCCGACAGATAGAGGGGCTGAAAATCCCTTTTTCCTCTCAGCCAAGACAGACACAAACGGCGCCTCTCTCCTCTTCTCCGAGCATGCCTCTAATGCGTCCTAATCCCGGCTGAAGACAGACGGCGGTTGTGTGTGTAAGAAATATCTCTTTGCTTTTTCTGCCTCAGTTCATTATTTTTCTTTCTTGTCACTTAGTGTGATAGGTTGGACAGAGGCGCACAGATGAGCACTGAAGACACAGTCACAAGGCCTTAATCTAGTCTTTAATGCGTGACTTCAGAGATGTCATTTATCTTGTGACTGCAGCAGGCGTCCACAAAACTTTATCTCTAATAATATATTGATGGATTAAAGGGGTCAGGCAGGAGACCAGGCAAGAAAAATTGCTTATTGACATCAAAATACAGTGCCCCAAAACCTGATAAACATAGGGACAGGAGAGTGGAAGTCAGAGAGAGAAGGGAAAGAGAGAGATGAGGGAGGGCGGGGGCGAGGAGAGGGGGGGGGGGGGGTGGCATTGAGTTGGGGTATTGTGAATGTTTGCACCCGGTAATTTCCTTCCTTCACAAGAGCCTCTGGTGGTCTGAGCCCTCGGCTTGATAAAAAAAGCCCCCAGCCTCTCCTGCTCTCGAGCGAGGCACTGTGCAGTTGCCGAAAGGGAAAAAGCCAGCGACTGCTAGGTCATTTCCACGTTTATCTTGACATAAACTCCCCCCGCCATACCGCCACCTCAACACCAACCCTCCTAAACACACACACACACACACGCCCACACGCGGCACACACAACGCCGCACCTTATTAATCACACTTAAGTGCCGTGTGAGACTGGAGCACTCGTGCGAAGGCGACTGAAAGCGGGAACCCTGAATGTGTGGCATTATCAGGAAAAGCACCGCTGTACAAACTTGGGAGGCTACCGGTTTGTCTCCTCCATTTTGCCATTTCCTCACAGCTTAGAGAGGAGTGCATGGTGTTCCTTTATCTGAGCAAATAGGACACTCTTTAGACAGCTTGATGTTAGAATCCGCATAAAACCCCTCCAAATATCTATTTATAGGTAGAGCGTGGACAAATGTGGTCAACTTTGATGAACAAGTTTTGGATAAAATCCGTCGAGAAGGTGTGTTTTTTTGGGGGGTTTTTTGATAGCTCCACATAATTCTGGGAAAAGAAAGTAAATCATTTTGGCGGGCCTGTTTATTGGTTCGTTCTGTTCGTT
Organism: Poeciliopsis paucimaculata; assembly: GCA_903067055.1. Lineage (NCBI taxonomy): Eukaryota > Metazoa > Chordata > Actinopteri > Cyprinodontiformes > Poeciliidae > Poeciliopsis > Poeciliopsis paucimaculata. Next base: position 77,741 of record CAEGAD010064770.1, read on the forward strand.
CAAAATGTCGCTGAGGTGTAAATTACCATGTGGCATGCAATTATCCCCGTTTTGTCACGTCACAAACTTGAATGTATTTCATTAGGATAATATGTGGTGGACAATATACCACATATACATACACATTATACAGTCTTGTATAATTGTAGAAAGAGCTGCCTGGTTTTTGAGTGGCATGTTTTTCTATCCAAATAAACTACTCTGTCACGTGACCTTCTTTGACTTTCTTTAAACAAAGATGTTCTTTTTGCCACTCTGCCATAAAGACCAGATTAGTGGAGATGAATTCTTGTCCCGTTAGATTGAGCTTCGGAACACTGCAGCTCCTCCAGAGTTACCCTGGACCCACTTTCAGGTCATGTGCTGTTTTATATTTTCTGCCACACTAAACATTTGGGATATTGGCCCAAAAGTTCAGTTTTGCTAAATATATTTCCATATTGTGGCAAATTGCTCAAGAAAGTTCATATTGCAGTCTAAGTCGATCCTCCATGGAGACTAAATTTGTTGATTACACTACTAATGCTCTCGGTGTCCAAGTCTGTCTTAGGTTAACATTTTCAAAGTCTCAAACATGTTGCTCTCAGGAGTTTTTCTTGAGGTAAGTCAAGACCAGAGCTGCAATGTAACTCCTGACTGCATTAAAGTATGAACAATGAAGCGTTTTGCTTCCAGTACTTAACTGGTTTCAGTCCTACCTAAAGAACATGTGTTTGGAGACAGCTTAGTGCTGTCAGTCATCGGTAACATATAGAAGTCACATTTCGAGAAAACTGCAAAGATGCTGAAACGCTGAGTTCCTTTCCATCAAAGGTAAAAGCCCGCCTCTTCAGAGCTGCCTTCGATTCATAACAACTGGAGAATTGATCAATATAGTTGATGGTAAGTGCTTGACGGTTTTGATGAGGGCATTTGACAATGTTTATTGTTTGTTTTATAATTGGTTACTGAATTGTGTTTTTAGGGTGTAAAGCACTTTGAACTGCCTCATTACTGAAATATCCAATAATGAACTTGACAATTTCAATGCTGCCACATATGAACCTATGAGAAGATGAAAAAAATAAGAAAACTTATTCTAACGCAGAAATAAAAATAATTTTCTGTCTGTACAACACAGGGAAAAAAATGCTGAGTTAGGTTTTCAGCGCTCATTCTGCTTGCAGCTAAAGTCAATTAACATTCAGCTCCATGTATGTCATCAGAATCAATGTTTAACTTGTTAGCTTTATTTAATAAGTGAAACATAGTTAACGGCCTGCTAACATAGCTCTTTGGTCACCTAAATGCAGTCTGTTAAAGCTGCAGTTTGTAACTTTTACAAAAAAATAAAAAATAAATAAATTATTTTACATCTTTGTTGATTGACAGTTAATCTGTGGTCCTGCTGACATCTGCAGAAATACACAGATTGGTCAGAAATAACCAAACAGATCCAGGAGGAGGGCCTTGCTCTCTGCTGTGCTACAGCGTCTTCCCAAAAGCAGAGTCATGAATGCTAAGGCTAGTTAGCATAGCCACCGAAGATGTTTCGCTTCCAACAAAACATTAGCATAATCAACGCCGTGTTGCTTCATTGTAATGATTTTCAAAAATATATAAATATATTTTAAATGGAAAAGATTTCATTTTATCCCACTGTAAAGATTGTTCCAGAAACTGATCACTTTCATTGAAACAAATCTTTCCACTGTCGTTGTTCTGAAATTCTCAGTTTACATGAATAAAAAAAATAAATAAAAAAAAAGTACTCCAGGAAACCTCCAAGGCCTTCGGCTGGAGATTAAATTCAACACAAAATGATATATATATATTTTTTTCTCATTTTGTCTGTTCTGAAGGCAACGAGTTGCAGGAGAAAATATATTTATGGGAATTAGAGTAAATGGGGGGGTGGCTCCCAATGCATGGTTCACTTTTTGTTGTCTTATTTAAATTTTTTTTAAATCTGACAACTTCAACAATTACAAATAACATAGTATTGGTCTGTCACACAGAATCCTACTAAAATGCACCTCCATTTGTGGTCATAGTGTAACAAGACAGCGGTATGAACAGTTTGTTTTTTGTTTTTTTTACTGGAAAGGCACTGTAACGAACACGCTGACCCACTGAATGCCTCACAGCCTCCCCTCACTGTGCTGTAAATTAGGATGAAGCTCCACTTCTGAGGTGACCATGCTAAGTGGAGTTTGAATTCCAATTCCGAGAATGCCACTCTCGGAAAACTCTGTAATTACCGACTCGCCACTCCTCGCGATGGATCGCGATAAACCGGTGGGGCTTACTCAAGAAATCCACCGACTGAAAGCACTTCTTTTTTTTTTTCTTTTCTCTTTTTTTGTTGCCTCCCCACCACCTGCTTCATCTTCCGCCGCGTGAAAGCCATGTTTGGAGCGCGTGGCAAGTCACTGCAATCCCCAAAATAGAGTCGATTCTTCCCCATTCACACGCTCCCCTTCCAGTCTGGGAAAAATTAATACACTTTACTATTACAAGATAAAGCTATAGGGACATATTACACCGGGCATATCTGCAAGCCTGTAATACTACACAGTCAGCATTCAATAAAAGACATTTGCAACCAGGCATTTCTCACAACAACGCTTGCGACAGATTTAAAAGCTTCTAAATTAGGTGCATCTCACGCACGAAAGGTGCCTGGTAAGCAGGGTGATGCTTACTTAAAATGACAGAGTTGTTTATGGGGAGGAGGGACGTGGGTGAGGAAGAGTTGGTGGTGGGGTTTCCCTCCCTCGCTTCGAGGGTGGCGCGCGGGAAGCACGTTTTACGACGCCCACACCGGCCGGGTTATTTAGCCTCAAACTGTGTGCATAATGTCGGGCAACAATCAGAGCGCGTAACTCAAAGAGACCCCCCACTTCATAACATCACCGGCAGAATGCTGATCCCCATCTCACCACGCCGTTTATAGCTCTGTGGAAAAAAATTTTTTTAAAAAGGATTCACCCTCTTATAGATTTCCTCTCTTTTTTTTTTTTTTAAAGGAAAAATGTTTTGAAAACATCAAATAAACGTCAACATCAGACAAAGATATTTGCAGTTTTCAAACGATGCCCGCATTTGATTAAAGAAACAAATCTATGCAAACTAACCGGGCCCAAAGTGAGCAAGTGAAACATCCGGTTCTGCAGCTCTGGTTAGCCATCGAAGTAGCAAAATAACTGGTGATGAGTTTTTATGATCAATGTTTGACCTGTTCTTGTTTGCAGGATTGATTTAAAGAGGCAGTATTATGTATTTTGCAGGCAGATAGTGCTATAAAATTGCATTATCAAGTAACTATGTTGCCTTCAATTGTTATAAAAATGCTGTATATATCAAATATGACTTAAAAGACATTTGACTTTACCTTGAATTTGGGCCACTGTCTAAGAAGTTCCTATTGTTTCTGAAACTCTGCCTTCAGGAAGTCATCTCAACATAGCTCCTCTATTAACCCTTTCATGTTTTTACCAGTGTTTCACTGAACAGTAGCACCTATAATGAGCTCAGCAGATGCACAGTTCTACCAGGTGTTTGCTAATTGCGGCCGGCTAGTCTGCAGGAGCTGAGTGGGGGAATCACAGGCCGACCTGTGAGAAGCAGCTTTGCGAGAAGGCGGCGCTCAGCTCCACCAAATGTTTTCTGTACCCAGAAAGGCAATTCAAGGATTTCTCAAACATGAATGAAAGAATCAAGGCAACACTCCAGGTTTGTTTTTGATAAGGGAATAACTTTATAACATGATGTAAAGCTTGAAAAAGTCAGTTTTACTTAATACTGCCCCTTTAATTCAGACACACTGAAGGTTTTTGTAAAGGTAACAGAGGAGGAGTTGCTGGTTTCCTTCAGATCACTGTCCTCCTGCATAAGCCAAACGAACCTAAAGGCATGAAGGTTATGCAGCAGGACGATGTGGCAAAACACTGGCGGTCAAAACGGTCCCACCATGTTTGATTGTAGGGGTTATTTTCTGAAATTATGTGTTATGTTTTGGCAGAAACAAAGCGATGCACACCTTCAAAAAACTTCCACGTCTCAGTTCCATGGAATATTTTCCCAAAAGTCTTTTGGACCATCAAGATGTTTCTGACAAAGGTGAAGCTGGCTTTAGGCCTTAGCACTAAAGTCATGGATGCCAGTTTCAGCCAGTCTCTTTCTAGTTGAATCACAAAAACTGACCTCAGCTGCAATAATTGAGGCCTACATAGCTTTAGATGTTCTGTGTCGTATTATGACCTTCAGAATATATCTGGAGTGCATTTTTAAGTAATTTCAATAGGCGGGCCATTCCTGGAAAAGTTCATGTTTATGAGGTTGATTGACAGCGCTAAGACCCTCCTCTTAGCTCTGATTGGTTGATTTTGCATTTCTTGCATTTTCTGGTAATAGCAACACAGGGAGCACCGATTGATCCTATCACAGATTATCTGTCCTGACATCGTGACAATTTAAACAAATATGGAAGAACCTTTTTTTTTCTTCCCATAGAAGTTATGTACTCCACATTTAAAGCAAAAACAGAAGAGTTACATTTTCACAGGTCATCTGTTGCCAAGTCTGCGCTCATAAATTTGTTGGAAAGTTAGGTCCACTCCAGTGGCAAAAGGCTTCTTAATAATCCTGTGTGTATTTGCCAAGGCCCTATTTTATTGTTGATTCTTTTTAATTTATAAAACAGCCAGGTCTGCCCTCACAGCCATTAAAAAATGTAACCCAGCCAGCGTGTGTACGTGTAACATATCGTCCATTGTAACGGCCGCCGTCCGCGCCAGACAGGAGCTCTGGCAAAAAGTGAAAAGGGGTAAATAAAAAAAACCATGAGAGAACATGGCCAGTTTTCATCTGGTAGCAAATCCCAAAGCATGGTGGCTTCTCATTGTTTGGATACTTTTAAGAGAATGCCAGTGTTTGTGTTTCAGATTGAAATCGCCTTTTTTTTTTTTTTTTTAATGCTCCGATGAGGGAAAACCTCATCAGTCTCCCTTGTATTTGCTGACAGAAAAGCTATAAAATGGGATATTAGTTTGGACGGAATAGCGCGTGAGACCTGAAGGACAGGCGAAGCTCATCTGTTAATCCTAAACCCCTTCGCCACCCTGACACAAAAAAAAAAAAAAAAAAAGGGAGGTTGTAAAAAGAAAGGTTTACAAGCAAACTAAAATCACCCGCATTAGACCTGGTAAATCTGTCACCTGCTGCACACAATGGCAATAAAACAGTAGAGTTTACAGAACAGCCTCAAGGTTGCGCCACGCCGGCTGTACTCCATATTCAACAGCGACAATAATGTCGGAAAAGCCCGAGCTCCCGGAGTCGCACGGTCATTGTGAGATGATTACATTTCTGACTGGAAGATCACATGGCTCTGCGTCTTTACTGCAATCATCTCCCGCTTTCCGAGGCGAAAACTCTCGCGCTGAGTTACGCCAAGTGAAATGCGTCAAAAAATGAGATCGTAAAAGCCAAAAGATAAAACGCCGTGATATATCTTAAATAAATTCCACGCGGCAAAATTGGAGGAAAAGACAGGGAAGCGAGGTGGAAACGGTCACCAAACTGTAATCTAGCTTTGGGCGTTGGGATATTAATTCTATTTTTATGCATTCACCCCACCGCCAGCCCTCCTTTAGCTAAACAAACCCCCTCAGCTCTTCAACAGCCAGCGAGTGGGAGGCCCAGGCTAGACCGGGGCCCAGGTATACCCCAGAGTCTGGACGCCGGTGCCACATAATTCTACCCTGCCTCATTATTTAGCATGTCACCGCTATTTTACATGTTAAACCCCCCCCGCGCATTGCCACCTAATTTATTATAAGAATACAGAATAGGCTCGCCTGGAATGGGGTCACTTGCTTTCACGCGGCACAGGAAATAAATTCCTAACAAAAAGTCGGGCGAGTCAAGGTGAAAACCTGTGTCAGTGAGACACGTTCTAGCTTTTTTTGGATTTCTCTGCCGTCTGAGAGCAGTGAGACCTTTTCCTGGGCCCGGTCGCCGCTGCCCACCCCCCCGCGTTTCCTCCTCGGTGTTCAGCTACTTTAATCTTTACTTTCATACAGGGGGAAAACTCAGGTTCCTCACTGAGAGGGGAGACAAATAAATAAAAAAAACAGAGAGAGAAAACAGAGCCGAGCCCTGCCAAGAGTTGAATTGGCTTTGATGAGATTCAGCTGTAATTATTTCTCAGCAATAACAATAAGGACAACAACAACAGAAGGCTTAATCCGCCAGTGAGAGGGCCTGATTCTGCTTCCTGGTGACAGTGATTAGGCCTAATCTAGGGCTTTTGGTGTGTTCATTGGAGAAATGCGATTTTAAATGGCTGTGTGTTTTGTTTTCAGAGAGTTTTGTTTGCACTGAATATGTACAGTTAGAGTGTGGCGAAGTGAAAGTGCAATCCATCTTTTGTGGCGCTGACATTGAATGAGTGGGACAGCAGAGCTGAATGCCAGAGTTACTTCACCAACCTTAGCATGTTGATCACTTTCTCCAGTGAACAGATTTTCACATAAAACCATGCGAGGATGTCAGAGAAATGTAGAACTTGCCTCGTTTTGCCTGATAAGTGGAATGCAGCTCTAAAAACTAAGGATGCGTCTCATCACCGGATTCATTCGTGAGACGTTTCAATGATAGTTTTTTGCAAAACCTAAAAGCATCATCGCTTGTGTTCACAAATACAGTGAAAGTTTCATCCGTTTGTAATCAAGGCGACACATTTCAGTCCAGGATTGATCGCTCTATATATTGCTATTCTTATATTTTCCTAAAGCGGTCCAGAAGCTAAAACACATTGAAAATGCTCTCTTTTGTGTGTTTGAGCAAATAAAATAAAGATTTCATAAATATTTGTTTAAAAGGAATTCTTGTTCAAGTTTGATCAGATAACTTGTTTAGTTTTCAAGCTAAACTAGCGCTAAATAGTCTTTAGCATGATTAGCAGCTAACGGTTAGCCAGCAATGGGATTCTTACAGGGCTCAGAAGTTATTCTAATCTTTTCCTCTTTTTCTGCCCAAAATGTTGCAAAACTGTTACTAAATACTGCTCTAAGAAATAGTCCAGAAGCAGAGTGTCATTATAATGTCTGAGTTGTTTTAACAAGTATTACAGTCAGAAGTTTTATACTTTGTGACAACGAATTTGATATGTCATTGAAACGACAATATGTTCTTTATGTTTAAATGAGAACGGTTGTAGTTAAACGGCAAAGCCTGGTGGGATGTTTGAAGTCAGTCTATCAGAAGAACGTGTTTTTGTAGATTGCTGAAACGACAAACTGTCTCGTGTTAAGTTTTGCAACTCGTTATGACGAGAAAATGTCTTTTAAAGTGATGCTTCCCAAGTCATTTTGTAGCTCTGGCAGCTAAGTGCTTCCATATCTAAGGGGTTAAAGACGTTAGCGTGCTTATCCTTATTTTCAAAGGGAATAATGATCGCGTAAGCTAAATTGACCAGATGTCAGGCGTCTCCTTGATGAGAAATATTGTGTTGTTTTAATATTGTGAGATGTCACGGAACAAAATCTTGAGCTACTACGATTATTATCCATCAAAAACAAGAACCACTTTAATGTTTCTGAAATCAACAACAGTTAAAGGAATTGGATAAAATAATGAAATGATCAATTACTGCGACTTGTACTGCTCCCTTTATTGACCTGTGTCAATACAGAGGGCATAAAACATGTTGCACTTCCTTGAGAGAGCGCATCATAAACAGAGCGAGTATTTATAACACGTATATCTAATATCTAGTATTTGGTTCAGGAAAAAGTTGGATTACTCTAAAAAAATTGACACTTCCGTTCTTGTTTTCTGGATGAATTCATTATGGCAGCAAAATATTTGAAAAAAATGAAGCAGTGGATATACTATTCATACAAGCTGCAATTACAAAATCGGTTATAATAAAATGTTGTCCTTCATCCTCTCTTTTTCCAACTCTGCTTCCATCTCAGTGACTTTTAACATCTTTATCAGGCTGATTATCTCATTAGCATGCAAACTGTGACCTGACCACACTTCCAAAATTAATAAACTGACTCATGCCAATGAGACCACAGCGATTTTATTACTGCACACAGTGATATCGTGCTGACAATACTATAGAAATGATACATTCTAAACCAATTATCTTTTAAATGGGGAAAAGAAATATTCGCATTGAAGATGTTTAAGATATTTTTGAGGATTTTCTTTTCATAATTTCTATGAGTTACTCCTTATTTTTGTTCTTTTCTCTGCTGATAAAGGCATTGTTAGGTGTTTTGCTAACATACTTTGTGAGCATAATTCTAAGACCAATTTATTTTCTCTTGTAATATTCTAATTGATTTCTGATGAAATATCACTTCTCTTTCTGAATTATTTTGCTGCCAATAGAAAAAAATCAATCAGTGCTCTAATTACTAGCTGAGTAACTGGAGGTCTGCTGCTCTGATTTCTTTTGTTTATGCTTCAGAGTATATGGGAAATCATTAGCTGATCAGCTGATTGGCAAGAAAATAATTTGTTGGCGTTTTTATTGTTATAAGTATCATTATTCGAGTCTCTTTTGAAGCAAACCCACTGAATGCTTCAGCTGAAATGTTCTGTTTTCTTTGTCAGACAAAACTAATGGACTCACCTTTTCCAATTGCTAAACGAGGAAAATAATCTACTGAATATTCAAACAGGAGATGTAATTGAGCACTTTTTTTTTTAAATGCTGCGACAGAAGAGGAGGAGCAGAAATAATTTCCTGTCCCCCCCGGTGCCTCAGGTAGCTGCCACCACTGCCGGTTCCCCCACAGATGGAGCACCAGGCGCAGAGGATGGAGTGGAAGTGGGAGAAGGGGAGAAGGAGAAAGGCCAGATGTCAGGGCGCTCCAGGAAGAGGATTGCTAAGCGGTGTGAACATTTTTCAAAAACGATGTTTTGTGCCTCAAACATCTTGCTTACAGCAGCAGGGTCTGATCCAAGCATTATGTGCGAATACATCAGTAGCCTTGGACCCCTCCGCTCCCTCTCCCCCCAACTCTTCAGAGGCATGCACACACGCACGCATATACGCACGCATGCAAACACACACACACATTTCCTGGTAAGTGAAGCTCAGTGCCCTGCTCCCATCCTCCCGCCTGCCTCCTCCTCCTTCTTCTTCTACAGAAGTAAATTATCAAAACTGTGTTTGAAAGTGAATGAAGGGTGACTCGCTCTCTCTCTCCCTTTCTCTCGCTCTCTCTCCCCTTCCCGCTTTGACATCTCAGTTTTTTTTTTTTTTTTCTTCTTCTTCTTTTTTTTCCCTTACTTGCCACCGTTTCTGGGCTAGGTGATAACTGCCGGTAATAGGATTAACATTGATTTCTTTTTGCAAGAACAGAGATGTGCCAGTTCCAGCTATTTATTGAACTGCCAGCTTTGAACTATGAAAACTGACTGCAGGAAAAGACCTAATGCAGCATTTTAAAGAAAAGAAAAGCCTCTGTGCAATTCTTTCTCTCTCTCTCTCTCTCTCTCTCTCTCTTTTTGTTATTTCTCCTTCTGTCATCTTCTTTTTGTTGTTGCAGGATAAAAGAGCAAATCGGGTGGCTGTGTTCTAAGCTCTGGTAATGACTTTATTTATTTACTTTGTTGTTGCTCATTTATATATATATATATATATATATATATATATACATAAAAATCCCTGCTCCAGTCAAAATGGTTATGATTTGATCTATAAATCCTCAAAGCGTTTGACTTGCCTTTTACTTTGAAATAAAGATCAATTCATGCATTTTCTTTGTCAAAGGTACTATCCCATGAAAGGGTGTTTCTTTTCTACCGGTATATGAAAAATAAAACTAAATCTAGCCGCTTTATTTTAAGTGAGAAACGATGAAGGATTTGTGTTTATTTTTATTCTCTGCTTACGTCGCGATAACTCCACTCATTTTTGAGGAATGTTTCTAATTGAGTGTGGCTCTCTTCATTAGCTCTGAATGGGCTCATTGATTACTAATCCATGTGTATTGATGACACCACTTAAGCAGTCAACAGCTGATGGTTCTGCTGTCTCATTAAGACATGAAGTATGCTTTTTCCGCCAGACGTCAACTACAGCAGTAGCATCTTGGGTTAACATAGTGGTGTCATTTCACATTTTTGATGTAAAGTAGACCAACACATATATGCTCTGGTAGAGCGGGCTTTTAAATCATGAGAATTATGAATGAGTTACTGAAAGATTTAGGAAATATTGGCACTTTAATCAGAGCAAACTGTAATGAAACAAAAGCTGAATGCACAATTTGTTTTTATTAGACGTTCAAACGCGAAAGAATAAGAAGAAACGCAAATATCTATTTATATATGTAGGAAGAAAGTCCTAAATATTCAAGTTAGCAAGAAACAAAATCTGAAAATCGGCAGAATGAATTAAAAGAAGAAAAAAAAAAAAAAAAAAAAAAAAAAAAAACGGGAAAAAAAATGCTGAAACTGAAACAAAATAATTAAGTAGTTATTTTACCATCAAACTAATTAATTCTAAACAGTTCAGATGATAATTTATCCACCTCACAGAGTGGAAGATATGAAAACATCAGGAAGGGAATTGAATGTTCGTTTTGTGGCATTGTTGATAGGAGGTCATCTGTGATTAGAGGAGAGCAGGCAGGACATGGCGCTACTTATGTTTCCATTACGAATGTGAGAAGATCTGTCAATATTCCTCTAATGGTAAGAAAAAATAAAAAAATCACAATTGTGGTGGTTTCATTAAGAAAAGAAACTCACACCGTAAATAAGTTTGTTTAAGAGCTACCACTTTCTGTCTTCTTCTATGTTTCGATCCAGCAGCAACATCTGGTTATTGATCAAGACTCGTGATGAACACCGGTTCCACTGCACCGTTACGAAATATACCAATTTCAATACTGCCAAAAAAAACCCACCTCATTCCAGCACCAAAACTATCAAGACATGGTCAATAGAAACAAAGCTAGTGATTGACTTCAGTGAGGTGTCGTGGTCATGGCAACAGCTCTTGACCGCAGACTCTGGTGATTGCACTATCATCGGTGATGCAGGTAAAAACTCTTTGCATATATAGACCTAAGGAGATTTTATATGGTAAAAAGCATGAAAGAGACTGAACTCATATGCTGACATTACAATGAACTTCACATTTTTTCCACCACTGTACCATATTAATAGATTAACATTAACATGAAGAGCAAATAACTGAATGTTGATTTAGTGGAATTGAGTAAATTAGGAGAAGCGTACGATGTTATGATGTAGAGAACTACAAAGAGTAATATGGTGTTGATTGGACCGATGATGTGGTGCCACAGTAAGGCTGGGCCTTTATCCATTTATTTATTTATTAATTAATAAATGTCCATTAAATTTATTTATTAATTTTCATTTATCGTTGTCACAATAAATTCCTATTAATAATGTTTACAACCCCCCAAAGCTGTCCACATGTTGGGATAATTAGTTCTTTTCCCCACTGTTTATTCAAATGAAAGTATAAATAAATTAGAACATGATTTAAATGCAGTTACTGTGAGCAGCTCAGTGATACAAATGACACTTCTTCACATGACTTGTGTCTTACAAAAGCGTATTTTAAATGTTTTTCAAGAGCAATATTTGTGTTTGTGGGGTAACTATTGCTGTGCCATGCGGCCACAGCCATATGGTACCTAAAAAAGAAGTCATAATAACGATGAATCACTTCTATCGTTATCGCAATACCGGCACAAAAAACAGTGAGAACATTTTAAATCCACAACAAACCCCACCTGCTCCCCATCATCGTAGAGTCTTGGTAACGTCGCATTAAAATGCTAAAGAGTACAAAGATTGCGCAATGTCAGACTAAGAAACTTGTTGGCGTGCAGTCATCCTCTGTGTTTCCGTCGAGGCGAGCGAACGACGTGGAGGACATGAAAGAGATTGAGTGAGGCCTGGCAGCAGCCACGCCACACACGTCTCCCGCTATCAGCTCAGCTGGAACATGAAACAACTACCACTGTCACTACAAATGCACCCCCCCCCCCCCCAATCCAAACCAGACGCTTGTCAGCCGCCTAATGTCCCCTGACAAAACGCTGCGAATTAGAATAGTCACAAACAGTGTGTGTGGGGGGGAGGGGGGCGAGAGAGAAAGAGAGAGAGACAGAAACAGAGGGAGGTGATGGAAGGAACTCATCTGTGTCACAGTTTATCCCCTCGGGCAATCAAGAGAGGTGGAGGAGAAAAAAAAAAAAAAACACAGTCATTAGCAACTGGTGGTGCTTGCTCCAGCAAATCGCCGTTTGAGTGAAGATTTATGCAGGCTCCTGCCTGGAAATGATTTATTTATTTTAGCGGGGGCTGAGAGATCATTAACCTCCGCTGTGTCTCTGGGGAATGGCATCTGCGGCCCCCCACACTGCACACACAAAAGCCCCCCACCCCACCCGCACGCGTCCCCTGGCTTCAAGGCTTAGGAGGAGGAGGAGGCGGGTGACTGTGGGGCCGGACACAGACCCGGCCGCTAGCATGCTAACGACTTGTTTTAGAAAGACTCACTGTCACTTGTTGAAACCCACATGAAACATACGTACCTATAGGGATGAAACTGTTAGTTAACATGCTAACAGTGATGTAAGCACAAAATAAAGTTAGTAAATTTGACAGTAAACTGTCAGTAATGTCGTTTAGTCATTTGCTTTGATCTGAAAACAATCTTTCAGCCATTAAAGTTTTAAAAGTAGTTGTATTTTGGGAATTTACAACTGGCAAAGGAAAGCTTTTTTAAAAATGTTTGAGTCCTGCCTAGATTCAATAAGAAACGCGTCCAGCTACCTAGCGACTAATGCTAAGTAAGCTAACTTCTAGCCAGGGAGCTGCTGTGTGTTTAGAGCTTCTTAGGTATTAACATAAACCGTTAGGATTTTAGCACAGCTTTGTACAAACATTTTGTCACATGAGCCAAAAGTATAAAGTGCAAAGTGATTTAAGATACTTTGCGCATCAGAACGCCTACTTATATGGTTATAAAAAAGCAGAACTCTTAATTTTTTTAAAATCCAGGTCCAGTTTTGGTCGGAGGACCAAAAATCTACATCTCCACCATGGGAGGTCACATATACACACCAAACACACACAAGTAAAATGTTACAATTTCTCTTAAACGCGTATCAAGCACAGCTCTGTTGAAAACGGCCGGACGAGACGTCTCTCTTACATTAAGTGTAACCGTAGACCAATGCATATTTTAACGCCACAATTTACACGAGTCAAACTGTGTGATTCCTTAAAAGTCGCGGCGCTACAGATGTGTCGGTCCCTCGATGACGTCACAGTCCCAGCGCTGCAGCCTCACACTCTTAATGGCATGTACCTCTATATTCGTGTCCATCCAATTAGAAAATTTGAGGACTTGTGCAACATCAAACCCATTCCTGGTGGCGGTGGAAATCAGAAGGCTGAAGCGCGACAGTATAGATCGGAAATTAATCATTACCTAAATCAAACCGGAGAGGCAATGGTGCTGCCTGTTTAACTGAGTGTAATTGAACACTAATGGCAATCTAAAGCTGCAGCATTGAAGATTTGCATTAACCCCCGCTGCACCTGGAATAGAGAAGGTCAAATTATATGTATGTAATATATATTTTTTTCTCCCCCCTTCACAGTCATCCCCATTCTCTGGTCGTTTAATTTCATTTAATTTTATCAGCCTGGACTATTAAAATTGAGCTTTCTTTGGAAGACAAGCACAGAAATGGCCATGGGGGACCAGAAGGAGGGAGGGAAGCAGGGAGGCGCAGGTCCCGAAAGTGATGATTGTGCTGCAGCCTTATCAAGCAAACACTCCAGCGCACAACAAATCAGGAGTTTTATTAGGGGTTATAAACTCCAGCATCCAATTGGAGATGAAGGGGATAAATTTATGAGAAATGTTAACGGTGGCATAATTTCTCTTCCATATGGCAGGAGTTTTTTTTATTTTTTATTTTTTTTATTTTAAAAGGTTATTTTTCTGTTTAAATATGAGCTTTTTTTTTAAATTATTTACAACATTGCTGTCCATACATGTTTTTGTAGTTGTATATTAAACATTTAAAAATCTTTTTTTTTTTTTTTTTTTTTACTTGTGATTGGTATTTTCCTTTGTTACATAATATACAACAAAAAAAAAAGAACATGTATGCATATATGGTGTTTAGTTCTTGTAAAAGTTTCTCAATAAACTTCCACCGCAGCTCTTCATCTTCGGATTGTTGTCAGATTAGAATGCATGTAAAGCCCTCCATGTTGTGAAAACCTAAAAATCTCTCTTCATAAGCAGAACGATGCGCTTTTTGTCATAAAATCAGACTTGCCAAACACAAATTAAGAGGGAAAAAAAATAGAAACCTTTGTCCCTTTCTCCCTGCGAGTATTGATACTTTTTATTTGGATTAGTTTTGTTTTGTTGTTCGGAGGGACAAACACAGAAATAATGGAAACAAAGTGGAAGCACATTTCGAATTCAAACATTTTTCTAATTTAATATATGAAGTTGGAAAATGTGTGGAATAAGTTAGAAAAAAGAGAACAGGGGAGGGGGGGATAATTTGGCATGATTTGAAACAATATTGTTTGCTGTGAGTGGGTGGGGGGTGGCGGGGTTGTGGAGGGGGGTCACGAATAAACAAACAAACCTCGACAAGGGCAGCGGTGGGAGCGATGCGGTCTGCGGTCGGGTGCAGAGAGCCCCCCGCCCCGTTTGAGACGGGGGCTTGCCAAGTAGCGACCCTGAACTGCGGCGCTCGGTTGCTGCCTGGCTGCACTAAGCGGCGGCTGCCAGCGACGCGCTGATTTATCAGGGGGGCAACGCCAGCCGCCACCTCGCTCTCCCCCGTGCCCTCCCTTTATAAAGAACCTCCCTGACGGCTCTGATAGCGCAATCAGGGCTACGGCAGAGCCAAGGCAATTTCTCCTTCACTCTTTGATAACCCTGTGCCTTATTGAAAGCCAATAGCAATGGCAGCAACAACAGCTCAATTGGAAAGAGTTGCTGCATTTTGAAGGGGGCGAGCGGGGGGGAAAGGTTACGCCTTGACAAAATGAGGAGGGAGCAGGGGAGGTCTGTCTCACTTTTATGTAAAAGCCACATTGTCCTCCAACAGGTGGCGTGATTCCTCGGCGGCTGCCGTCCCTCAGCTAACTCTGCCTTGCTTGTTTTTTTTTTTGTTGTTGATTTTTAACGCTGGAATTTTGACAAAACGTTTGGAGTGCAACTTTGACTTTTGTCCACAATGAGCTTCGACAGTCACGCAGGCTGCTTTGTTGGGTCACAATAAGAGAGGAACAGTGCTCTCATCTTAGCGCTAATCCTAGTTTGCTAATGTTTCTTTACAAAAACAAGTTTGACATCTGAGTAAAATTTGTGCTTCGCATTAAGTTGGAGGACATGTGGAATAAGTTAGAAAACACCGCCGGAGAATTATTTGGCATGAGCTGAAACAATATTGTTTACTGTGACAATCCTAGAATGATGTTAGCATGCTAGTTTTTCAGAATTGCTAAATGAGGGTAATAGATGAATCTTTGCATCATGCTCTTTCAATGTTTTGCTGCATAAATTGTTCATTTGCTGAGGCCACATGAGAACCTGAATCAAATCAGTTGTTTTCTCTGAAACACCTGATCTTGGCCCAAAATGAGTCGATTGTGCTCTAAATGAGAGCAGATAAATCTAGCTGGAATTCAACTGGGAAATATTTCTGACAGCCCACTTATGAACTCAGAGGTTGTGCTGGACTTTTTTGTTCACCGTCAGTAAGACCCACTGGGTCCAAACAAATTTCATCACACTCTACCTTTATTTCTATCATCAGCTTTTAAAATGATGACATTCAGTTGCATTAAATTTTCAATCAGTTTACAAAATATTCAGCAACAACAATCACACATCAACCAGATGAATGTGTGGATATTTTTCTCCGCAGTGACAAATACCACTGACTGTGGGCCCAGGATCTACATGTGAACAATTAAACGAAGCAGTTACACTTAAATTATAAATGGTCTGAATGTGTAGTGTTTTGCTATTTCCTGCTGGCTAGCATGGACCTGAATTGTGGGTAATCAAATGCCTCAGGGTTTCTATGTTGATCTGAGGGATGAATTTGTGCTCCACTGCCACAATGAATACTGGAGTTACAAGCACCATTTCAGTCAAAGTTTTTGCTCAATTTCTCCAACTTAAGTTTTTCTGAACACAGGCACGTGATTTACCTGCACCAGACACGCTCCAAAACCTCCTGTCCAAAACTTTTCAACATGCCAGCTACCAGATTTGCGAGACGTATTGACTCCATGTCAGAGACGATACTCAGATGGGAATTTTTTTTGATTAATTTAGTTACCTGCGGGATGTACTCGGTTTGTAAAACTGAAAATGTTTGCGCCAATACAGGTCAGAGATGTGCATTGCAATCTGTCAAAACTGCCCACCAGAAAATACTCAGGTGATTCATATTTTAACTATATCTGCGATTTATTTTTTGGCCGAACCTGTTTACTTTGGTATCAACGTACGCTGATGACCGCTTATTATGTTTTCAACTTGTCCAAATTCAGAAAGTTTTTGGCACAAGAATAACATTTGACGTTCAATAAATAATTGAATGTCAAATGTTCATCATGAGTTGAAACTGTCAGTCAAGGTTGGTTGTGACTGAAAAATAATGGATATGTATGAGATGTAATGGTCTAATCACAAGAATGTAAAACAAATTTACCTAACTTGATTATAATCCATTTTTATAGTGAATCAATTGCCCATACTGTTGTCAAAATAATCTATTACAATGATGTGTTCTATAGGTATAAGATTAATGTGCTTAGTGTGAAGAATGTTGCATTTTATTATTTTAAAACATTACTTTTGTAGGACTAAAAGTCTCCTTTATTTGCAACACAACGTCCTTGTCTGTTTGCAGTGAACAGAACCTTTCTAAAAGATGTTGAATTTTTCTTTGTAAGCAAAGACAAATTTATATTAGGCTGCTTTCAGCAAGCTGTTGGAAAAAAAAAAAGTGAAAAAGAAAAACATCAACTGCATCAGGACAAACATGATGTGAGCCGCGCTGAAGGATGACCTGTGTCATTGCGTTTCATCCTTTCAATTGATTCAGTTCTTCTCATATTATACAGTTTCAATGGTTGAATGACGCTGCAAGCAACGCTAATTCATAACCCTGTAATACATTATTTTGGTCCTTGGGCTGAAATGAGTCTCAAAGAAAGAAATAAAAGCCGCATTCACAAAACCGAAATATATTGATTTTGAATTCTTAACACTTTGAAACACAATGTAAAATTCATTGCGACAAAATCTCTTTCAGTCTAGTGAGGTAAAAGTTTGCATTCACCATTGCCAATGAGTAAATGAGTAGGTATGCAAGGCGCTAGTTGCATAGCACCTTTCAAGACATGGATATGAAATACTGCTCAAAAGAAAAACTAAAATCCTTGAATTTTAGTACATCCATATAGTTAAGCAAAATATATTTTTAAAAAAAAATTGATCTGTAGTTGCTTCCTCAGAACTCAAACTCGAAAGGATAAAGTCTCACCGTACTGGAGGTAACGCAGGGCCTGGTCACATGACCTCAGGAACCTGCTGTGGACACTTGGATTCTGAGATGTGCCCATATGTATCGCCATTCAAAACTGTGTAAGTAAGAACATGTTTTATAACATATTCTAGAGTGAATAAGAGAACAGAACTAAGAGCCGTGTGACAAGAGATAAACGTTGGCGCTTTCTCTGGTCAGGAGTGTGGCAGCAACATTCTGTAAAACCTGCAGATGGTCTAAGGACGGTTTGTTCTGGCAGGTGTATCATGACTACAACAATCCATAATCTTAAAGAAACAAAGGCATAAATAACAAGCAATAATAGTGCTTTTGATGTTCTGCGATCTTTTGTGAAACTGAGCGTAAAAGTTTAGATAAATCATGTTGTTTATGATTTTTTTTAAAATTTGTTTTATTATGTAAAATCAACTTTTCTATCATGTTGTAGTCTTATTCTCTCAACAAAAACATACCTGGAGTGTTGCTTTGATTCTTTCATGTGTGTTTGAGGAATCCTGGCAGAAATGTTGCTGTGACAACATGCTGAAGGCGGAGTCTCAGAAAGAGCAGGAGTTTCTTAAAGAAACACAGGCCTGATTTCAATGATAAAATTGCAAAGTGAAATTTCCTTATGTTTGATAAATACCTTCAGTTGTAATGAAAATGCTGTAACAGTTATTTGACTGTGCTATAAAATGACACTATGTGCCTGGAAAATATATAATACCACCCCGTTAGCAGATATGGCATGATATTTGGCACATGATCAGGTTGACTTTGAAGGCTTTTCCAAAGGAGGAAAGGGAATTATTCGAAACTGCATCTTATATACGCTTTGGATGACTGATATTAAAATTTGTTTAAAGATCCCAAACGTTTAAGTTTGAGATCTTGATGGGAGAAAAAAGAAACAAAAGACACCTTTAAGGAGGAGAGGGTGATTAAAACCTTTTGACTGCATTGAACAAACTCACAATATGACAACGAACTGAGGAGAAAAGCCATACTTCCCTCGAATGAATGTAGCATTACATTCAAATGCAATGCAGGGGGGAAAAAAAACAACTTAAAGGCAAAAAGTATATTTCAGCAAGGCTGTTTTTTGTGGTCTAAAGTAAAAATTTCTAAAAAAAAAAAGGTTAAAACAGACTGAAGAGATGCGACCACCGAGGGGCGAGGATCAAGTGGATGTAGGAAGAGGCTGCAGCGTGTCAAAGATGTGAAATGATGAGGGAATTACATATTTCTGAGGTGCTGTGGAGGTGAGGGGTTCAAAGCCGGCTGCCATTACCAGGTTGCAACGGTTCAGAAAAGGTTTCGATGTGAAGATATTTGAAAAGATCATTTATACAAGAGGACTGGTGGAGTGTGAAGGCTTGAATGAATGACTCTGACCCACAGTGCTGATGTCTGACCTTATCATCAAGAGTCAAGTTAGGTGTTACGCTCTTACAATCGCTGGATGTCACTTTTATACCAAAAATGTAGAGTTCCTTTAAAATATAGATGACCCCCAGATTCCTCCTTATTATATGAGTTTGGTAAAAAAAAAAAAAAAAAAATGTTTACTCTTAAAGAAACTTGGGCAGTCATGTAAACATGACTGTATATATGAGAAAGGCTGCAGAACTTTGTGGGACTCTGTCCCTGAGATGGTTGACGGTGCGAAGCGTGAGAAGAGTTCAGAAAGTCAGTTCAAAGTGCTTCACATTGTGAAAATGTAAACAAATATCAGGCAGTCAACAGATGTGAAAACAGACATTACATTTTGTCAAGTGCCATCATTAACATCATCGACACATAAATATATTGGTTAGTGTTGCAGTCACTGTGGCTCAAAAGCAAAAGAAACAGGTGGGTGTTTAGTCTTCATTTAAAGGAACTCAGTGTTTTTCTTTTATATATATATCACGTTTAAAATTTAGCATGTGATGCTGACAACTTGACAGCTAAAACCAATGGGAGTCGTCAGGGCGCAGTTTCTTGTGCTTGAGACGTCACGTTGCAACCCGTGTGTACATCAGCAGGTATGAATTGATGCGTGGTAGGCTTAATACATCCTGTAGTCCAGTGTTTCCCAACCCTGGCCCTCGAAGCTCACTGACCTACATGTTTCAGATGTTCCCCTGCTTTGATACGCCCCATTCAGATGATTGCAATTCAGCAAAACCCTGTTAATCAGACTGAAATGATGTGTGCTAAAGCAGGGGGATGCTTAAAACGTGCAGGGCAGAGTGCTTTGACTCCATGTTGTTCACAAAGAATTCGACTTTAATTTCATAATTTTCCGACACTTGAATTTTGTTTATATGAAAATATAAAAACATGTCACCTAATTTGGGCCTGAGTTGAACTACAATGTTTTGCAAAACATGCATATATTAAAAACCATATATATATATGGTTCAATTGAACCATATATATATATCAATATATAAAATCCCCATACCCTCCTCAAAAATTGGGGTCCTGGGCTACTGCCCTTTTAATCTCTATCTAAAGTATAAACCAGCACATTACAGATGATTTAACTGCACAGAAGAAAATAAAGTGTGTTTATAGTCTATGTGAAACTGTCTGCCTGACTGACAGTTCCTAAAATGGAAATTTAAAAAATAACTTCGAGACTGCGTGTGGAAAAAAAATGAAGTGAGACATGCATCACTTTAGTGAGCCTAATCTAATTGCAGCAACATCTGAACTTGCACAATAAATCAAACTCCTCTGACAGAGTTCTTCTCCACTTGTATTTCTCATCCTCCCATCCCTATTAGTCTTTCCTAAACGGTCGTGACACGCAGTGCGTTTCCGTGATGAGGAGCGGCTTCTTCAAATGTGAAAGAAAGATCATTAAGAATGGCGAACAGATGTGACGCTGTTGTTGGAAGGTGCAAGTTATCAGCCTCATCTCTGCCTGAAATCACAGGAAGTAGAAAGCACGGTGAGCCGTGCGAACACTTCTTAGAAACAACGGAGGAACGAGACCTCAATTTGCAAATCGGATTTAAATTCCGGGGGGTTTATCTCCTATTCATCCTATAAATAGTTTCAAATCGATCTTCACAAAGCTATTGATGAATCCATTTATTTTTGTGTTCCATGGCAGATTGAATTTGCAGAGAGAAAATGGTGGCAGTTTGTATTTATTTCGTCACACATTATCTCACAGGAATCACTGACGCAGCTGTAACAGACCTGGTAATTACAAATTAACCAGGGATATTTCCAGTATTAGAATGGTACTGTACATGCACCAAATATATTATCATACTTCAATGTGAAAAGAAAAAAAAAAAAAAAAAAATCAGGACACCCCCTCTTAATAGTCGTTTCTGTCAAAATGGAATGTTCACAAACTGAACCGAGCAACTACAGTATAATAATTGAATAACATAAGACACTTGTTATAGCTATATTTATGACTAAAGTTTGCTCCACTCCAGGGTCGTAATAGTTTAGGGTTTTTCATTACAGCTTAGTTTTATGTAGATGTGACTCTTTGTTTGTCTAAGTTTAAATGAGTTGTTTTTGCCTTCGCCATTTGTGGACCAACGTAAGAAACTGCACTCCTACTGTGTCGATGCGATAGGCTGGGAAAATGCACAATTTTCCATAAATTACACATGGAATTATTATTTATTTGACAAGTATAAACATTTTATTCTTGAGAATAAGAAAACAAAATTTAACATAATCCATTGACTTCCATACGGCAGTGATAATATTTTCCTCTGATCAAATTGTACAAACAAATGAGAGAAGCTGTTGTGTCCTTTAACATAACATTCCATCAGCTGCACGTTGCATTGAAAACATCGTCTGCGCCAGTATTCACGTCAAAGAAGATACATACTTATTTATTGCCTTGAGGCCAGACGAGGCCTTTTCAAGAGCAATCATATAGTTTTCACATAGGGGAGCTCTTCTTCTTTATGTTTTCACAAAGAAAGTCTTTACTGTAGATTTAACAAGTGGCCACAATGAGTTTCAGTGGATGCGACACAGTTCCCTGCATTTGAAAATTTTTCTCCATTTAGCAGGATATACACACTTATTCAATCATTTGTGTGTTACTCATGATGCTCTTGTTACATCATGTTTATATGGATATGGCTGGGTGTGAGACTTTAGGAGGATCACTGTGTGAAAATTCCATGATTTCACATTATGGCAGATAATTAATAATGCATAACATGCTCTAACAATTCATTTAAATTGGCTCACCTTATTTATATAGCAACAAAATAAATATGATCTCAGTGCACTTTACATAAATGCATGTAATTCATCCAAAGGCTGCGTTTTTGCAGCAATTCCTCCTGAGTAAGCATGGGGCGACAGAAAGGAACAACTCAGCCTAAACAGGAGGAAATGTTCAGAAAAACCAAGGCTCAGTATGTGAGACAACCTATTGTTACAAACTAAGGGTTGTTTATTACGTCAAATATATTTTGGCCTTGGACACCAGTACTCACCCCAATGTCATCTTGGGGTGAGACAATTGTACAACACAATTTTTGAAGAACCTAAAGTAGATTTTTTTTTATGTCTAATAAAGGTTGTTGACCAAACTTTAACCAATAGAAACGTAAATAAAAAGCGCATAAGAGGCCAGAGAGATGTTTGGGCATGACATCAGAACGATATGGCACAAAGTTACAGGGGCAGCCAGTCTGCTTTTTGTGGCTGTCCGACCTAAATAATTCCCCATGTTGTCTGGCTTCGCCTCACCAGGTTCCAGCCTAAGCACTGATCCTTCCTTATTCCCCATCTCTCTGAACCTGGCTGTCCTGCGGTGGAGCAGCTGTTATACCGGTTTGATCGACTTCGGGGGGGGTCTGAAGGTCGGCGCACAATGCAATCCGAAGGTAGAAATCCTCAGCCTTATCAGTGTGACCTTCAGGACCGCTGACACCACTGATGACACAAATACTACAATCTGTCACAGAATAATGTGCCGCCGCGGCACATTATTCTGTAGGACTCTTGATAAACAACACTGCTGCGATAGATG
Organism: Poeciliopsis paucimaculata; assembly: GCA_903067055.1. Taxonomy (NCBI): domain Eukaryota; kingdom Metazoa; phylum Chordata; class Actinopteri; order Cyprinodontiformes; family Poeciliidae; genus Poeciliopsis; species Poeciliopsis paucimaculata. The sequence continues at coordinate 100,349 of CAEGAD010064770.1, forward strand.
TAATTAGCCTTTTCTTTTTTGTTAAGTTTAGTTGTGTTGTACTGTCTCTGTGAGGCAAGTAAATGTGTTTACCACAAATTTCCAAAAAAGAAACCTTTTGATACATCTCTATAAATCAATGTTTGCCCCCCCACCCTCTTCTGACAACACTAAATGGATTCTGCAATAGTGTGGTTGAATAAATCTGATAACTTACAAATACCATGCCTTACACTTCACAGAACTGACATTTATATTCACCAGCAATAATATTGGTGACAGTGGTAGCTGCAGTCTGGTATGAGTCTCATTCGGTCTGTTGAAAAGAGGACGGCAGCGATGGCGGCGTGCTCCCACGTCGACCAGCATTGCCGTCATTCAGTCGCAATAGATGCTTTGCCTTGAATTTATATCACGCAGCCTTGTGTTTATGTGACTGCGCTTGGCTTGTCATTAAAAAGGGGGAAAATGTCCTTCCGGTGTTGATGTGCGATATCGGTGTGAATAAATCCCTCTGTAAACATTTCAAAGACTTCCACAACATTAACACAAACTCCAGTGGAGGATCAGAGCACTTCCTGGGGTTGGCACTTCATCTCCACTGAGAATGCTGTGTCCCCTCAACAGGTGGTTGGCTAGATTAGCCGAGTTCCCACAGTTCAACACGAGAAACATGTAACGGATGCACACAGCAAACACCCTCTCTGTTTATGTGGGAGATTAGCTTCAAGGAACGAGCGGGGGGGGGGGAAAAGCTAGTGTTTTTTTTGGTTTCACTGACCTGAGATGGAAAAAAATATGGCTTTGAGTTTTACTAGAAAAATATGTTTCCATCTTTAATTTCAAATGTCTGATATAACGTCAGGCCTGCAGCCACGTCTACAACGGCGCTATTGATGAGCTAAAACGGTCCTGTTAAAGTCCAGACTCAAATGTGCTCAAAAAGTGTGTGGTATCAACTTGAAAACTGAGGGTTAAAACTGATGTTCACAGATTCACAGATACTATTCATACAATTTGACTGAGCTTAAGATCGTCTGCGAGGAGGAATAGACACAAATTTCAGGGAGTACATGAAATTTGTACTCCCTGGCCAAAATGATATTTCAAAAGATTTGCTGCTTTAATAGCAGCAAAAGGTGATTCTATAAGGTATTGCCTGAAATCAAACTTTCTGATTTTTTCTTGTAAAAATCTTTGAAAACAATCATCTGCTTCTCTTTGTTCTTCTATTACATAAAACAACCAAACATAGTACAGTAAAGGGGCAGTATTATGTGTTTTCCAGACACATAGTGCTATTTCATAGCAGACAAGTGACTATGTTACCTTCAGTTGTTATAAAAACGCAGAATACATCAAAAAACACTTACAAATTTTTGACTTTGTCATTTAACACTTTGAAATTGGGCCTCTGTCTCTTTAAGAAGTTGCTCTCTATGAAACTCCTCCTTCAAAAAGTCATCACAACATGGCTCCTCTTTTAACCGTTTAATGATGATTTTACCAGCATTGCACGCTGCTTACATGGGAGACAGGCTGTCCCACCAGGTGTTGCTAATTGCGTCTGGCTAGTCTGAAGGAGCTGAGTGGAGGAGTCGCGTTGTGTAATGCGGATGCCCAGACATCTGGAAACTACAGTCCAGAGGAGGAGCTGTGTCTCGAAGGCGGAGCTAGGGCAACCCAGGTGTTTTGCCCAGCTGAATGGTTTCCATGGAGATTAAAGGATTTCTCAAACATGCATTAGAGAATTAAGGCAACACTGCAGGTATGTTTTTTATGAAGAAATACAACATAAAGCTCAAAAAAGTCTATTTTATATAATATTTCCCCTTTGAAGATGCATTTGTGAGGTGGAAGCATTTTATGAAGGCTAAGGGGCGTGAATACTTTAGCAGAACACGATGCATTATTGTCTGAAGCACCAGCTAGTTCCTATCACTGCAATACATGTGCTGCGTATGTTTGCGGGTTGCATGTCGTAAAGCCCAACGATCATAAAGCTCCACGACTATTCATGGAGTCAAACGTTCCCCTCAAAATCGTTTGCTGAGTGTTTTTTGCTTGTACCAAGAAAACAAGCGAAAAACAGTATTTCGAGCGTCGCTGAACTTCCTCGCAAATTTCCAATAATTGATGAAGCCTCTTAAAAAGTAATTAGGGTATTCACGGAGCCGCGTACGGGAGTGGACAGGCCTTGATGACTGCAGAGCAGACCTAATCCAGGGCGGCAGTTTGGCTGTTGATTTGCAGACTGTGGGCCTTGCATTGTGAGGGCTTTATGGTCCCTTTATGGTACGCCAGGAGACACCTGCATGGGCGATATGTTGCCTGAGACATTTTTCTCTCTCCTTCTGTGTGGCTCCTTTGCTTTTGTATCATTAGCAGAGCAAAGGGGCCGTGAATCACTCGTCTCAACCCCCCCCGACCCTCCTTCCATCTTTTTCAACCTCTCTCTTCTCCCCCCGAACAGCCCGACCACGGCGGCCTCCCTCCCCTCTCCTCGGGTGCTAAACGGCTTGACAGAAGGGTGCCCAGACCGTTGGCAGTAGCCATCGACTGGAAGGGGAGAAGCTGCCAGGAGTCTTTGATGGATAGGCTCATTTTCCAGCCGGCAGCAAGTCTCGGCGAAGCATCCGTGTCATTTGTAATGTCAGCCAACAAAATGTAATCAAACATTCCAGCGGTTTAATCACAGAGGGCTGCTCGAGAGATGATTGTAGTGTCAATATAATGCTATTTCATTATCTGTTTGTATTTTATATTGACAGTGTCAGATAAACAGTGTGGAAAATTAAGATTAAAAATATGGTAATTTCATTTCAATCACCCCGGCTACAGTTGCTGGCCCATTATGCGATTGATTACTGCTGAATTAAATTTGGGGCTGAATGTAAAGTTTAATCTTCTTTCTTCTCTGCAATTCAGCTCCCCAAAGGCCTCTTAGTAAGTAAGTACCCATTTCATTTGATGTTTAATGAAAAGTAATGGCCCAAATGAATTGTATAAATCAGCTGTTGCGTGTACCTCGTTGACGTTCCATTTCTTTTTCCTTTCATTTTTAATTCCCCTCTTTCAGCGTCATGACCCAAAATTTAAGGCTGTAGTCATTTAAAAAAAAAAAAAAAAAAAAAAAAGAACTACAGTGTCGTGACAAAGTGATTTCTTCTGTGTTTGCTTTTTGTCACATTTAAAATTTTAATGGCAGACAAAATATACATCGTATAAATAGAAGATATACTTTTCAAATGAAAATTTCATTTAGAAGAGGTAATAGCTGCCCAAACTGATGTGTTTCACTGTGAAAAAATTACTTTCTTCTCTAAATTGAAAATAATAAAATAATTACTTTTTTGCAGTGATTTAGTCACTGACTAGTGGAATCAAGAAATCACTTGAATAGAAACTGTTTGACAACATGAAGCAGGCCAAAAGACCAGAAAAAGCCACATTATGCTGCACCCTACAAAAATTCAGGAACAGATTATAAGTAAAATCGTTACCTTTTATATACACACATCAATCTGGAACGGGTTGAAAAGCAATTTGAAAGGCTGTGGGACTCAAGTGTTACAAACACTGAAAAAAGAAAATGGGCTTCCAACTTAATAGATACAGTGTTAACTTGTCACATGGAATCCAATTAAGTTCTTTATGTTTGTCTAACATGACAAACTTAATACATTTACTTGGAGAAACTTAATCTGATTTCTTGTTACCAGTTACCATAATATATTTAAGTTGGAGCGCCTGTTTTCTTTTTTCAGTGTAGAGAGAGAGCTTTGATACAAAAATGGAAAAAAAAGAAAAAAAGAAAAAAAAGACATGGAACAGCTCTGCTGTTTTGCAGGAGGGCCCTGCCAAACAAAACTTCTCCATAAGCTCATCGATAACTCATCCAAGAGGTCTAATGAAGACTGCAGGGTGTGATCTAAAGCACTGCGAACCTCACTTGCCTCGGTTATGGTCAAAGTTAATCAATAAACAATAAAAACACCAAAAAAAGGCAACATTTTTCCATGTATTTCTGGTCTAATTTCTAGTGAAAATATCTTAACGCACTTAAAATAAGACAAAACTAACAAATGTCTCAACTATATGTCGTTAAAGGTTTTCATAGGTTTAGGCCAATAATTTCTTAATATTGATGAGAAAGTATTACCTCCATTGGCTGGAAAAAACACTTATAAGAAGAACATGTTCTTATAAATGAAATAATCTACTTTTACATTAATATTAGGGACTTGTTGATTTTAAACAAGCTTTTGTATCTTGCTGAGAAAGTTACTTCTAAGTTGGTTTGTCTTATTTCAAGTGTACAAAGATATTTGCTCTAGAAACTAGACCAAAACTCCTTGGTAAATTTAGATTTAGTTCTTCTTTTCCTTTTGTGTGTCTGTGGCAGTGAAAGGAACTGGTTAAAATGTGCATTTACAGAAAGTTGAAAAGGCAAAAACCATTGCTTATCAATGGCAACCAAAAGATCAGTTTCACATTAAAATCTTGATGAGCTCCATGAATTTTGGGAAAATATTCTATGTGCTTACAAGATCAAAGATGAACTTCCTAGAGAGATCATCATCACCATCCTTTGGTCAAACATGAAGGAGGTAGAGTGACAGAGTGCAGGTCAAGTCGTTGTTATTGATAGAACCACAAATTCTGCTCTCCTGCTGTTTGTCCATCAGTTCATGACCTTAAACTCAAATGTTTTGGGGGGGTTTTGGCAGCAGGACATTGATCTGACTCACACCAGCACTCCTCACGGCTCAAAATAAACAAAATGGAGGTTTTGGAGTGGCCCGGTCAAAGTTTGTTTTTAAACCTGAGTGAGTTACTCTTGGCGCTCCAACGCCCTCCGTCCAGGCTGAGATCAACCGTTTCTGGGCCAGAAGTTCCTCTACAGCAACGTCAAAGACTTATTGTCGATTTTTACAAACCTTTCACAAAGGCAGGGGATACAACCAGTTACCAGGTCAAAGGGCCAATTACTTCGGTCATAGCTTTTATTAAGGGTATATTTTTTTGTGTTACTTGAAAATGTTTAAAATGACAAAAGAAGAAGCAAAAATGAAAGAAACCTATAACTTTTTGTGCCTTTTTCTTAAGTTAAAGAAAATAGATTTGTGTAGCTGCAGCAGATGAGATATTTATGAGAGCTGAAAATAAGGTCAAACATATGTACCCTGCAAGGTGCTTAGCAAAGTAATTAAGAGGGAATACTTCTCAGCCTGCAGTGCCACTTTTAGGAGAAACTCCAACCTCTAAACCCGCCGACGGGTGACAGACATTTTAATTACATGGTAAATTTTGATTTTTCTCTCTCTCTCTCTCTCTCTTGTGTGTCTGGGCCTGAACTCTTAAGCGCTGCCATGTAGTCGAGATTTAGCTGCAAAAATTCTCCTCCTCTCCCCCCGTTTTCGCCGGCCGTGCGTGAAGTGACACGACCGTTAACGAGAGCTCGGCGGAAGAAGAAGGAGACGGGAGGGGTGTGGGGGGGGGGGGGGGGGGGCGGTTGAAAAAAAAAACTATTATTTGTGGGTTCCCAAACAACCCGATTTTTCCCCCATTGTATTCCAAAAT
>CAEGAD010064775.1:0-11110 GCA_903067055.1 Poeciliopsis paucimaculata
GCATAGTGTGTGCAAAGCAGTAATCAAAGCAAAAGGTGGCTACTTTAAAGAACCTAGAATATAAGACATATTTTCAGCTGTTTCACACATTTTTGTTAAGTATATAATTCCACATGTGTTAATTCATAGTTTTGATGCCTTCAGTGTGGATCTACAATTTTCATAGTAATGAAAATAAAGAAAACTCTTTGAATGAAAAGGTGTGTCCAAACTTTTGGTCTGTACTGTATAATTTAATGGAGATTGGATATTTGGTTGTTTCATTTTCTTTCAGGGCTGAAATGGTTTATGAAGACATGAAGCAAAGGTATGGACCTCAGGGATGTTATCTGTTAAAGATCAATTCTCGTGCCTCTTCACCTGAGGAGGAAGAGCAGATCCCAGACCCCTGGAGTCAATACCTGCACAAGCAAAGTCTGCGGAACCAGGTTAGCAGGCTGTTGCTTAATTTGCTTACTCTACCTCAACCTACAATGCAACACAAGGGAAAGCGCTTGGCTCAGGTTTGCATTGTTCACCTAGTAGCTGTGTTAGATTGTGTTTCTCCTAAGCTATCTAATTCAGCTTTTTCATCCGTAAAGTGTCGGGCTCATTATGTGATTCATACCGAATGAGCCCCTAACACAGAGAGAATCTTCACAATTTAACAGTTAAAAATATGGTAACAATTATGTGGCCATAGACGACAGCAGATGTAGAAATTCAGATCATATCGTATCTTAATCTAAAAGTTATTAAACTATGTACACAGACAGAGGGTTTTTTACTCAACATCCGTACATTTTCTAACACCCTTGTCCCTGGTGGGGTTGGCAGGGGTGCTGGTGCCAATCTCCAGCTAACTTTCTGGGCGACAGGCGGGGTACACCCTAGAGAGGTCGCCAGTCTGTCGCAGTGCAACACAGAGACGGACATGGGGCGTGCTGTGGTGGGCAGGGGTTAGCACGCCCCATGTGGGTTTGACCCCAGGTCCCGGCGACCCTTGCCGCATGTCCTCCCCCCTCTCTTTGCCCTCCTTCCTGTCTGCCTACTGTCAAAAATATGAGCCACTAGTGCTGCAAAAACTTTTTGGAGAAAAAAACCCTGGAAAAAACCCCAAAAAAACACAAAGATGGACAGGACAGCCGGAGAACCCACGCATGCACAGGGAGAACATGCAAACTCCGTGCAGAAAGACCCCGGGCTGGGAATCGAACCCAGGACCTTCTTGCTGCAAGGCAACAGTGCTACCAACTGTGCCACTGTGCAGCCCAATTCCTTGAAACATCACTCAGAAATAAATTTGTCTATTGATGAGCATGTTATTGTTTCAGACCTAGTTAAACTTGGAACAAGCCTACTCTCAAACTGAGACGTTTCAAATTTTCAGAATAAATTGCAATTTTTGACAGGATAGAGTTTGACATTTTTGCAGGTTTTTTAGTAAAAGGCACCCTGCTGGACTGCCAGTTAAAGAGGGTCTCCCCAGAGAAGGATTAATTTGTACTGGGTTGCCAGATATTTTGTGTAAATTTATCTTGTGATGCGTTTTACAGGAGGTGCTGCAACTCGCTCCAGTTGCTCATGTATTTTCTGCTCAGGACGGTGTTGTTGCTCCTGAGGCTGATTCAGGTGACTCAACAGAGAAAGGTCAGTTCAATTCACACCTGCCTCTTTCACAGAGATTCTTCTTGTCATTGCTTTTTTTGTTCAAAGGTTTTTGAAATTAGATTTCTTTTTTCAAAATTTTCCCTTTTTTTTTCTTGCTTTCTGCTTTAAAACGCTAGAAATTCTCCTTGTTTCATTATGACTGTGGTATGCACTGAATTCCATTAAGTGACGAAATATAATGTACCTTATACATTTTCACTTTGTCGTGTTACAGCAATAAACTTCAAAGTAATTTGGAAGCACTTATAGCAAATCAAGATAATGTAGCCCATAGTTTTAAAAAATCATATACGTTTTCAAAATGTTCTACAAATACAAACCAGAAAAATGTTAACTCCATCATTCAATGTGCATTTGCCATATCAGTATATAAAGAAAAAAAACTTAATTTGCTATTAAAGTTTATGTATTTTATTGTAAAGACGATAAGTCTGTCATTGTCAAACATTAGCTTTGTATTTTTCTTCCTTTTTTCAGGAAAACAATATTTGAGTATATGTCAACTCTGCTATGGAAAGAGTAGACAATGTGTGGAAAAAAACAAATTCTAACTGACTAAATAATTTTTATGTCATTAAATAAACTGTCTTGATTTCTTAATACTGACATTTTATTAAAAAAAAACAAACAAACATACAATTTCAGCATATTGGGACATTGACTTGTAGCATCTTTATAGTTAAACACAGACATTGTGAAACTGAGTTGTGAAACAGAAGACTGAAAATAACAGCCCCTTTGTCTTTAATGCACTTTAATTCTAACAGCAGTTTTTTATTAGTTTTCATTAGAAAACCTACACAGTATGAAAAACGTTAGCTGAGCTAAGAAAATGACAATTAGAGTACTTGCTTAATGCCAATTTAGTTACATAGGAAACATTTCTTTGTTATTTAGAAACTAGTTTCACCATGGAAATTCACTGTTCTGGCCTCAAAGTCAAGAATTTCTGCTTGTAAATTACATAATTATGGACAAATACACTTATATGTTTTTTTTCATTCATACCTGTGAAAGGTAATACCAGTTTGTACTGTAAAACTTTATACTTTACTAATCCCCAAAGGAGAGATGGATTTAGTTTGAAAATTAATAATAATAATAAATAAATGAATATATAACAATGAGTAGTGATAGTTTTAAGGGCACACACATATCACTCAGTATATTGTTAAATGTATATTCAACATTTAAACGCACAGCTCTAGAGATGATGTATGCATTATAAAGTTTGATATGCTCATGGGCTTTTTTGTTATTCTGGACTGGAAGCACCGTAGCTTCCAGTCTAGAGTAACAACAAGGTGTTTACAGGATTTAACCTGCTCCACATCTATCCTGACATGGAAATTGATAGCAAATGTGTTTTCATTTTGCAGAAACTGACAATCATTTCTTTGGTCTTGTTTACATTAATCAGGAGTTGGTTCCTTCTGCATACGTCACAATACCCGTGTCATCAGCGTTTTACTGATGGCACAGTTTGGAACAGTACTTAAAGTCTGCAGTGTATGTGGTGAATAAAAAGGGAGACAGCACACTTCTCTGGAGAGCTCCAATGTTACATATTAGATTGTCTGATATGCAGCTCTGTAATCTCACATATTGAGGTCTGGCATTCAGATAGTCGATGATCCAGGTGATGTGTCCACGTCCATTTTTACTAGCTTCTGAAGTAGTTATCCTGGCTGGATGGTGTTGAAGGCTGATGAAAAGTCAAAGAAAAGAATGCCGATAGTGGTGTCGGGTCTGTCAAGGGAGGAATAGGCTGTCTGCAGCAGGTATGTAATTGTATCATCCACAGTGGATGATGCAATTACACACCTGCTGCATCATCTATTCCTACGTGGATGATGCAATTTGATACAAATTGCAGAGAATCTTGGGCTACATTTGCCTGAAACGTCAGATGTACCAGAACCAGTTTCTCCATAATCTTCATAATGTGTGAAGTCAGAGCTATTGGTAACAACTGAAACAAGTTCATGCAGCACATGAATTAACAACCTCCGATCACTCCAAGGCCACATTCAAGATGGTGTCAAGCTGATTACCCAGCCCATCAGGCTGGGTAATCAGCAGCATTTGTGGAGGCAGCCTGGAGGGCCATGGTAACTCTATGGCACTGGAGCCACTGTAACAAAAAGACCCAATATGATAACTGCTAATATATGACCTCTTTATAGCTGCATGATAAAGGCACTTGAGAACTTCTTGCAAGCCAGTGCAAAATAAGCAGATTAAAATGTGAACCTGTATGTCTTTGTACCCATGAAGGAGCTGGAGGATCCGGTTGCTTGGATACCCACCCCCTTCAATTGGACTCAGACAGCTGCACAGCCAGCCTCCTAACACTCAGCCCCATCGCCGCTGATGGGAAGAAAAGCACAGGAGACACAGACAGCCTGGCTGCAGCTCCAGGGAACCACGGCACCTATCTAACCCTCAATGACCATGACCGCATCAGACAGTTTATACAAGAATTCACTTTCAGAGGCTTGCTGCCACATATAGAAAAAAACATCAGACAACTAAATGACCAGGTAAATCTTTGGGACTGGGTTTAGGAAAACAAGTCACATTAGAAAAATGTCATTCTATAAAGGTCATTCTTTTCATTGATGCTATAAACCTTGAATTTCCTAAATGAAAATTAGACGGAAGTCCTCATCTGCAGTGTAACTTATAATTGTTACAAATACTACATGTTTTTTATGTTATCTTTTTTCTTCTGAATTCTTTCATCACCATTCTAGCAGCTCTTACCCTCACTCTATGTTCTTAGCTGGTTTCTAGGAAAGGACTGAGCCGGTCTTTGTTTACAGCCACCAAAAAGTTTTTTGGTGGTGGTAAAGTTCCAGAAAAGAGTGTTAATGAACCAAAGAGCACTTATGGCCTTCAGTAAGCTCATTTCCTCTACTTTATCACCAGACACCATGGGAGGCCATCGTTGTGTACTAAATTAGTTCTGATGCTTTCTTTCTGATACCAGATACCCCCCTGAAGCTCCTGAGCTGCAGATCAGAAAGATGGCTGACCTCTGCTTCCTGGTTCAGCACTATGAACTGGCCTACAGTTATTACCACACAGCCAAGAAGGATTTTCTGTCAGACCAGGCTATGTTGTACGCTGCAGGGGCTCTGGTAAGGTGCCCTCTTCTGTTGCATATTGGAACACAATTCCTCATCCTAGATCAGCATGATGCTTTCCATGTTGTTTCACTTTGTGCTCAGTACTTTAAGCTAGTCATGGGACTTGATTAAAATTTTTAAAAGTTAGTTGCAGGGTCTGTAATTAATTGCAAAGAATTGTTTAATTGCATGTAATTTCCCTTTGGGATTAATAAAGTATTTTTGAATTAAAATTTCTATTTGTTTCTCATGATAGAATAAATATTCATATGAGCTCAACAACTAAGATAGTTATTGTTGTGATCTGTTATTTAAGTTCTTCAACCATCAGATTGGAGTGAACTGCTGTTCTACCCGTTCAGCTTTCCAGTGTTTCATTCATGGAACTTCTTTAAGAAAATCCTCCTTTATGGGTGTGACGGAGGTGCAGGGGTAAAGCATGTAACTCATGCTTTACCCATGGAGGCCTTATTCCTCCACATGGCTGTCACAGGTTCGAGTCCCGGGCCCTTGACCTTGTCAAGGGCATGTCTTCACCCTCTCTCACAATCCTGCTTCCCATCGATGCACTGTCAAGTAAAGGCCAGTAGGATAAAAAAAAATCCTTTAAAAAGATAAAAGAAAATCCTTTAGAAATATGGGCTGTAGGTGCTGGCATTAAGTGTTGGGGATGTCTGTGCTGCTGGAACATGTTTAGCATTGAGATCCTATTTCAGGCTTAAGTAGCTTCACTGATGTGTTCAAGCTGAGATAAAAGGAACCAAACAATAGCCTTTCCCAGCGTCCCATCAACATTTGAAGCAGAAATTAACACCAATTAGGCTAAGAGAACCGGCTTTGTCATTTATTGGTTGTGTGTCAGATTTGCAGTCGTGCCAGAAATGTCTTTGTATGTAATTAAAAGAAGAGATTATTCGGCTTACGATTTTTAAAATGTTAAAGTTTATACAATTAATCAAAATGAACAAATTAAAGTTCTGGTTTTATTTTAAACAAGTAACTATTTCTGCTGCATTTATTTGTTTTTCCCTACAAGTCAATCTTTTAAAATTCTAAATTAATGTTTCTCTTATTTTAATCTTTTAGGGAAATAACACCAAAGATTTAGTTTCTACTCAGCTTTGTGATTAGTCATGCAAAAATATTGTAAATATTAACCAAATTAATTGACTGTTTTTTTTTTTTTTTAGTTTTCCTTCATAGTTATGCAGCTTTAGGTGTAATAATTGAGTTGTTTTCTAGGAAATGGCTGCAGTGTCCGCCTTTCTGCAGGGCGGAGCCTCGAGACCATATCCAAGCCACTATATGGACACAGCAATCCAGACGTACAAAGATGTTTGCAAGTATGATTCTCGGCCTCCTTACATCAGCACACGTCATGGGAGCTTATCCGCATATATTAGATGTTAAATATCACATATCGGTAGTTTGACCATAAAACTTTTTGTCAGGTAAAGAATAACTGACAGTAAATATTCCTTTATTACCTTTGTGACTGCATATTTTCTTCATCTCTCATAGAAACATGATGCTGGCTGAACGCTGTGCATTACTCAGCGCAGAGATACTGAAAAGTCAAGCAAAATACTCTGAGGCTGCAACTCTTCTTATTAAGATGACCAGTGAGGTGAAAAATTATGCCTTACTTGCAACTTTGTTGTTCTAGTTGAAGTGCTTCAGACCTGCAGCTCACTGAGCTCTTCTGTGAAGCTGCTGTGTTTGTGTTTGTAGGACTCTGACCTTCGCAGCGCTCTACTTTTGGAGCAGGCAGCCCATTGCTTTATTAACATGCGTAACCCTATGGTGCGCAAGTTTGCTTTCCATATGATCCTGGCTGGTCATCGCTTCAGCAAAGCAGGACAGGTACCCCTGATGCACCTAACCTTGATTGACACTGGACATTATTATGCAGATGCTTATTAAAAAACTGTTCAGAAATCCAATCAGAAATGATTCTGTTCTAAATATTTTTTTCAATAACCATCTGCATATTAAAGCATTCTTTTTTTAGTCTGCAGTTAATATCTCACTCAGTACCAAGAGAAATGGTTAATATCAATTTGGTTACTGTAGCAACTTTATAAAGAAGAGAAAAACCTGACAATATTTCTACTGTAGTCTTTTCTCTCTCCCTCACTTTATTTCTTCATGTAGAGGAGGCATGCACTGCGCTGTTACAGTCAAGCCATGCAGGTTTACCAGGACAGAGGCTGGTGTTTGGCAGAGGATCATATCAACTTTACAATTGGTCGTCAGTCCTTTACACTAGGGCAGCCTGAGAACGCTTTACAGGCCTTCAGACAGATTCTGATTAATGATAGCCGACAGACAGCCACACAGCAGGCTGCCTTTCTCAGAGAATACCTCTACGTTGTCAAGGTGAGATTAAAAAGAGTCTTCTGTTTTTCCGAACCTTATTCACAGATGTGATTAAAACTGATCATTTTTAAAGAGGTTTCTACAAATGCCTTCATTTTTGTAGTTTGTTCTTGAATCAAATTGAAATTAAGAGTAGTCATTTTTTTTGGCTAGAAAATGTATTCATTATCGGTGTGAAGTAAATGAGTCTAAATGGATGAGGATTAGATGTAAATTAAGGTAACGCAAAAGAAAAATGCACAATATACTCCTTTAAATTTTCATTCCAATTTCCACTGAATTTAAAGTCAGTGATTTTTGTTAAAACATTAAGTGATGTAATAAAAATTAAAAGTACAGTTGTTGTCAGCTGTGCAGCTGTTTTACAGCTCAGAAGATCCAGCTGATGTTATCCTTTGAAAAAAATGTAGTACATGTTAGAGATCCTAATGACCATACAACAGCAACCAATCACAGCGAGGAATAGGGTCTGAGTAACCGTCATTCACCCTCGTCTACATGCTGTTTACATCCTCCTTGCTTTCTGCTGTGCTGCACCTCCTCCCTACAGCAGAGCCTCTGTGAGAGGTTGAGCAGCAAAAATCTTTCCTCTGCCTACCTCCCCCAGAATGCTGTATGGTGCTGAATCAGGGAAATTATTGGATATTTCATCAGTCACACATTTTCTATTGCTACTAATCACTTGTTTATTGCGACAAATCGTATTGATTTTTTTTTGCCCAGCAATAACTGGAAGTTTTTATAATTGGATGTGTAGAAAGGCCCAGCCAGAATCTGTGGAAGGAGATAAAGATTATTACGACAACAGGCCTTCTAATACCTAAGACTTGGAACCAGGGATAAGCAGTCAGTGTATCTTTTAACATTATCTTACAAATATTCTTACGGGGAAAATTCTAAATTCTAATTAATAGTCTGACTGCAAAATCTGACAGTCTCAGTGGAATTGTTACTTTTGGTATGTTCTCCATTGTTTGTGGCAAAGATCAATAATGAATTTGAAAATATGATTCGATGTGGTTACAGTGTGCAGATCAGTGATGAAATCAGAACTGGTGATCGAGAAGCCTGTTTTTAAAATAGAGAGGTTATTGAAGAGTATTATTTGTCTGAGGAGCTTTGAATGCATTCAAAGTCATACCACAGACTGAAAAGAAGTTGTCAATATTTGTCACTTTTTTCATTATCACAATAAATACCACAAAATGTAAGATTTTAAATCCATATTGCCAACCCCCTCCTGGCGCTCATCACCAAGGCACCAGAGGAAACATTCAAAAAGCTGCAGAGCAATTAGAGGAAAGGCTGGAACACTGCAATGCCAACAAAGATTGCTTTGAAAGAAGGTTGTGAATGCTTTTTGACATGCCATCTTTAATAAATTGTAAAATAAACAGAAGAATAATAATTTTTCAAAATTCTCTTGTATTGTTAAATAATCTTTAGGTTGATACCCGTCTCATCTTATATTAGATAAAAACGTATCTGTTAAATAAAAACTCTAAATGCATCCAGATCTAAATCTGTCAGATGGTCACGGGTATGGATCATTCTGGATTTAGCTGTGGTTAGTCTGGCTCCATGGTTCTCAAGTATTTTTGCTTCTGACCAAAATACTAGTGGAAGAGACAGCATAGTTGGTTCTTACTATGCTGTATAGTTGTGAGCCCAACTATACATCAATTAAACATCTATAATGAGAAGACAAATTTAAATGACTTCTCAGTTTAGTTTTATACATATTGTTGTGTACTAATTCACAACAATTTGACCACAAAAAATTTTAAGTTTAAAATATTATCTATGTTTTTTTAAATGTATAGACACAATTAAAAAACATACACATTAAAAAAAAAAAAAAAAAACATACATTCCTATTTAATTCTAGTTGTTAAACAATTCAGATTAGTAACTGACAGTAATAAATACTGTCATTAAATTTGCAGCAACTTTATCAGAGTAACAAGTTTAATCCTACATAAAAGTCATTGTAGCTTAAGTGATTAATCGAGCAGCAATAAAGACGAATTGATTTACAATTGTTTTCTTATTGTTTTGTTAGAGTGTTCTTGGAGAAAGCGAAAGCTGCCTCCCCCAGCTGCCGCTACCTCACATCCATAGCTCTGCTACCAGGGTTTACTTTGGACATGAACGCCGCCTTGCAGAAGGTAACCCTCTAGTAGCTCTTTAAAACATCAGCCACCAAGCTTGTTTTTTTAGTCAAATGTTCTATCAGTTCATTTATTGAGTATGTGTACTGTACTACGAAAGCTGGATATTTCTCTCCTATACGCCAGAATTCTATGCACTAGTACTCTACGAGTGCACTACTACGCAGTAATTCATTACTTTTTATTGAAAATAATGTTCTGGAACATTTGTTTAATAAATAAGCTAAGACTGATGGTCATCTTTTGTTTGTCTATTAGAGGTGTGTGTTGCAGTTGGTTTCAGACTTGTGTTTTATGATTGTAAGATGCTGATGTCTCTGAAAGGTTTGTAAAGCTGAAATGTCAGTGTGGTTTGTGATGTTCCAAAACCTGCTTTGTTCTACAAGGAATATTTCCATGACATTCAGTAAGTTTGGAAACATAATTCTCTATGCTGGAATTGGAATGATCTCACAGCTTTAGCTTCCTTTTCATATGCATCAATAATTTAAGATTTAATCTTAATTATAAATTTTATTAATGTATTTAACACAACAAATGATTAATTCCAAGTACTTTTTCGAAGGGGAGAAGCAGGCAGCTACACACGTTTCCTTGGATCAGGAGTATGACCAAGATTTGTCAGTCCTGTGGTGCCAACTTGAGGAGCAGCTTGCAGCATCTGCCAATCGAGGGATTCTTCCAAGTAACTTCCAACCTACTCAGTGCTGTCTGAACAGTCAGACGGACAACCTCCATCACCCACTGGCTGTGATTGAGGGTAAGAGTTAATGTAACTGTGTCTAAATATCACTATTGATTATGTTCACTTTTCAACTGAATATATAGCTTTATTTATTTTGTTAGGGGAAATAATATTGCTCCATTAAGAATAATTCTCCAGTGAAGTAAAAAACACCACATCATTCTATTTGGATATGTTGCAGCCCTTTCTTTAACAATTCGGTGTAATTCAAAATACTTCAGTTATTTTAGGTGGTGATGGCTGTGGGTAGAAAGTTTCTACTGTAATCGTCAGTAAAGGTCATTGCAGTAGAAACTTTCTACCCACAGCCATCATGACCTACAATAACTGAAGCATTTTGAATTAATAAGAGTTACAGCAACATTTAATTTCCTTTATGAAGGATTTTGAATTGGATTGAATTGAAAACCTACAGAACAAGGGTCCCTGATGACTGGAATTGAGAAACACCGTTCTCAAATAAACTAGTTTGAGAACACCCTCAATAGATGGAACACATTAAAAATTGTTTACAGATTTGTCAAAATTTAAAATAACTTCCTCAATTTCACAAAAAATGTTTTTACTCTCTCTTGAAATAGTTTTTGCTTTTCTGAGAGATTTAATGCTCCAAAAGGGAGAATATGTTCTGATGTAGTGAATGCTCCCAGGTAGGCCTGTCGCGATAAACGATAAATCGATTAATCAAACGATAAATTAAAACTATCGACTTCATTTCAATTATCGGCTTTATCGTTTCTTTTTCTCTTTCTGTTGATGACTGAATGAAAAAAAGCTAAACTCCGATGCTTCCACTGACCCTCCCTTCCTCATTTCCTTAGTGTAAGTCCCAGCGCACACTACACGATCTTAGAGCTGTCGGCCCATTTTCAACACCTGAGAGACACATTAGCGACAGAAATCCTAGGTATTTCGGTTCGATCGGGTTCTATTGTGCCGTGTGGTTGTGACGGTGCAGTGAGAGGCTGGAGAAGGAGTTAGCAATGGCGGTTAGCCACTCTAACCCCAAACAGCAGGAGGCGCTGTTGAAGTAT
>CAEGAD010064781.1:0-75826 GCA_903067055.1 Poeciliopsis paucimaculata
TATATATATATTTATATAACTTTGCATTATCTGAAAGCACTGCATATTATTTTGACCATTTCTCATTGTCTGCAAATAAATACTAAATTTTTGCTTGTAATTTCAGAAACATGCTGTCATTAGTTGATTAGTTAATGTTCATTTTACTCAAACATGTACCTATAAAAAATAAAATCAGAGAAACTGATCATATTAAGTGCTCTCTTAATTTTTTTTTTCCCACAGCTATATGTCACTTTTTATAATGTGATTTCATTTATAAGCTCATATTTTTATATTGCATGTATAATTGGCTTGTTTAAAAGTTGTTTATGTAATTTCACAAAGATCAAAGTTTGGTTTTGTCACCTGTGTCAAGATTTCCACAATATATTTTGTATTTTAAATCGTGCAGGTGGGATTAACCACCTGTGTGTCATAAAAATATCTTATTAGCAGAAGCATAAATGAGTGTAAAGCCTGACAATAAATAAGAATGCATGCAGCTAATAACAGCTAAAACTCGTAACAGAGAGCAGGACTAACTCACCATCTAGCAGAAGCTGCGAAGAACTAAAAACTATCCAAGTAAGAATGTCAAAATGACCACAGCGAGTAAAATACATTTTCATTGCGATGAACCATCCTGTTCGTGGAGTTGAAGTCCAGTCATGAGTGGATCTGTCTCAGTGTCTCTGTCTGCAGCTGCTCCGCCGCGGTTGTCAGCGCCAGACCCACTTGACGCACTTCTGCTGCCTTCGAGTTGGAGCGCCATCCGCTGCAGCCTCCAGCAGAGAAAACAATTAAAGGCTGAAGCGTGGCGCTCAGGGAGGCACGCGCGAACGTGCACGTGCATGCACAAACACAGAGAAGCCATGGAGACGAGCCACGTGGAAGGAATTTTTATTTAATCAGGTGATGAAAACAGAGGGAGCCAACGAAGATATTTGAACAGATATCTGGATAAACTATAATAAGCTTCTACTGCAATTCAGAAAATTGCATAAAAAATAGGAGGATTTTATAGATTTCATATTGTATTGATATCTTTGCCTGGTGGATGTAGTAAATGGACCATGATGATGGGATGCACATTGACCCCCCATGTTGTTGTAGTTTGATGCATTAATGTCTGGCAGGAAAATGTCTTTCTGGAGTTCCTCCAGTTTTTCCGTACACTTTTCACCACTTAACTACTGAGTTGTGCTACTTCAACCATTCAAAAAGTCTGTAATGTCTTCCCAGGTGCACCAGTCAGGGGGGTTAATTAGAACCAGTGAAATGACGGAGGGGCTTTAAATTTTCTGGTCGTTTAAAGAAATAACTGGTCAAGTACGGAAAATATTCCGTTAACGTGACCTCTGGTGTGTGTGTGTATATACATGTGCGTGCGTGTGTGTGTGTGTGTGTATGTAAATTAACTACAACAGTCTGTTTTTGAATAACTTTGCTGAATATTTAAACCTATTCTGTTAACACTTCACTACATATTAAGACAACCAAGATCTAGATTTCTTCTGCTAGTCTAGGCCTACAGTCTAAGTGCTTGCTGATACCGACACCAATTAAACACGTTGGTATTTCACACAAGAACTTTTGAAGACAAATTTGTATTATTTAGAACAGGTTGACTCTTCTCTGATTGTTTTAACAAATCACAAATGGAGCAGTACAGATTTCCTTTTCTTCAAATGGTTTATCAAATTAAAAGATGCATTTTTCGCTAGAATTTAGTTCCGACCTGAAATCTGCTCTGGGATTACCAGAACTATTTGCCTGCTGGGGCTCAGGCTTCTGGCACATTTAGCCTGCAGTACATGGAGAAAGCCTAAAGAGAATGTGCAATCAAGTTGTGTTGATCTACATGTTGTAGTTTAAATAGAGGAGCAGCAGCTGATTGTTGAGGAAGGAAAGAAATGAAAGTGCAGATATCCGTTAGACTCCAACAAGCGCAGTAAATGCGCACGCAGCTCCACCGTTACTCTCCAATTAATCACACATCAGAGGACAAAGCAATCAGATGTCAGGGGGTGCCAGTGCCCCCCCGGACCCCCCTCTGGCTCCGCCCCTGACAGTGATGCCAAGCAGGTGAGACATCACCACACCCACAAGATGGACAGGAAATATGAAGCTCCTAGTTCTGTCAACTGGTTTTCTTTAGGTATTGGTGAGTTACAGTCAAGGTCAAATTATATTTTCTTAATTACTAAAGGAAACTTATTGTTGCGTTTATTACCTATGTTTCTTTACAAGACATACAATAATGAAGAGTCAACTTATAGACTTAGAAATATTTAATTGTCAAAAGTTAACACCATCAGATATTCATTTTTTAATGTTATGATGTACAATTTTCTTTCAAACCACATTTAAAAACTTTTTTTTTTTTAGTATTTTAAATATAACATATTAAGTAAACATTAAAATACATAGTTGCTACACTACATAAGTAATTGAAGGACATCGAAGCTGTTCAAGATTACATCCACATTGGGTTAGCGTATTTTACAGAATCACCTTGATCTGAAATATTATAGCTTATTAGTGAACTTCATTTGGTGTAATTTTAGTTAATTTGTGATTGAAATCCAGCTGTGACTCAAATGGGTCATCATTAGTTCACAAAGAAGCATTTAGAAAGTATGACTGAGAGATAAATGTCATCTATACCACTGCTGGAAAGAGGCTACAGAAGTTTATATTTGCATTTTTAACATCAGACCCATCTAAATGGGCCTTAACTCTTGTTCACACCTGTCAAATCATTAAGGTTTATTGCTCCAAATCTTCAATGCTGTAGACAGAAGACCAATATCACACAAAATGTCATTTTCAATGGGAAATTGTAAGTAAAAAGAAGGTGTATATCTAATTTTCTTTCGGTCAAATTGTCTGATATGAGAGTAGATGAGTATAATAATGGGCGTGTAGAAGAAATCCCATAAACCAGTAAATCAAACCCCCTTGTTCCTAATGTTGAAATTCCTGCTTGCATCACCATCTTTCACACGGTGGGATCAATAGGTTGCTTTTAGATAAATATTTACATTATTTTTTTGCATCTTTTTCAGACAAGAGAAAGTCTCTGGGTTAATTTTAAGCAGATCGAGGGCTCAGGTTCTGTCATGTTTAGCTACATGTTAAGAAAGAACTGAAATGCCGTGTTTGAGTTTTCTTTTTAAAAGATTTGGTAACACTACACACTGCAGCCTTTTCTGTACTCGAACTTAGGAGTTAGTCTTGGGAACTTTCCGACAAACATACCTGATACTTACTGGAACCTTCTTGACGTTTTTCACTTACTTTCACATAAACATTTTGGGAACTTACAAGGTAATTTGCATGAAAGTTTCCTATAACTTACCAGGTACTTACTTGGTAATTTCCAGTACTTACCCGTTACTTTCCCAGAATCTACCAGGTCCTTTCTTTAACTTCACCATTCACATTCAGGAACTTATTAGATCCCTTTTGACGAATGTTTTTGGAACTTGCTGGCTACTTTGTTGGGTTTTGCAGTTTGCTTTCCCAGGACATACTAGCTATGTTCCTGGAACTTAGTGGTAAGTTTTCAGAATATACAAGGTGTTTTCCTGGAAGTTTCGTAAACCTAAACTGACCAGGTGCTGTTCCAAATCCTTTAGGAAATGCCCCGATTACTTTCCCAGAACCGAGAAAGTACTCTTATGAGAATAATTTGTACATAGTAGGTTGCAGAAAAGTACCTAATAAGTAGAATCAGCTTCCTGAATATTTCAGGAAAGTAACCTCTAACTCCTCCACTTGCTATAGGATCTGGGATAGTAACCAGTAAGTTCCAAAGAAAACCTTTATTTTCCAGGAAACTAACCTGTAAGTACCAAGAAAGTAGCCCTTTTGTACAGGTTGCATAATATAGTGCCATCAAAAGTTTTTCATGTCTATCTACATGTATAGAATCATTACATCTTACAAGTTGTCAACAACATGTCCCAGATCTCCTGTTCACCATAAAAACTGCTGAAAGGAGACGCCTGGAAATGAAAAGCTATGATGCCGACTGAAGACCTTGCATAGAGGATTCAAATCCAGGTGTCCTCTGCTGCACACTGCCACACCTCATGCTTGCATAAATCCACAAACGTTTCTGTTTGTCAGCTACTTAAAAAAGGTAAACGATTCAGTCTGTTTTAAACTTATCCATACATCTGATCACAGTAAAGTTTGGAAGAAGATACATAGCACAAGAAAGTCGTACATGGATCTAGTTACTCCTCAGGGGAAAGCGATCCATTAACAGTCAGCAGGGGTACCCTTCCACTAGGTACATGATTGGACATTTAGAGTATCAGTTCTTTTTTGAAAGTAAGGAGGAACTTATTTTTCATCTCCAGCTTCGGCTAAAGCAATCCTCAGTTATTTCCATTACAACCTAGATTGACCCTAAATGTGTTGCCTCCACAAACTCACTGGCATCTGCAGTGGAAGCCAAAATCTACAATTGTGGTTGTGTCTTTTCAGTGGCGCTGGTGTGTAGAGGTGGTCACACCTCGGTGCTGATGGCTCGGGTGTTGGTGTAGAAATCCGGAGGGCGACCGCGCTGGCTGTCCCTCAGCAGGGAGCCTCGGACAGCGGGCAGCGGCATCGCCAGCGCCTGGTTCTCATAGTGTGTTGGCATGTAGGTGACGCGCTCTCCACCGTTGCGTATCTCGTCAGTGGTACGGATGTAGAAGGGCGAGTCGTAGGGTGAGCAGGTGGGACAGTAGCGGTGTTGCCCCACGGTAGGTTTGGTGGGGTTAAAGGATTTGGCCGGCTCTGGTGGCGACAGTGACAGAGGGGTGATGATTGGTCCATCCAGGCCAGTGATGCTGCAGGCGTTGCAAGCAAAGTGTTGCTGAGAGAGGGAGCCACTGTCAGACCCATTCTTCTTACAGCAGTAGTACTATAAACAAAGAAGATTGAGAGAGTACAAACATAAATCAGCAATGAACTTTGGTGATTAAATGTGATCTATTATGGTTCTTGAACAGGTTAGGATAGGTCTATGGTCTAAACAAAGCATGTTAACTGTATTTTGTGTTTTACAAAAATTATTCTTAGATAATTACATTCTAATTTGCTCAGTTCTGTCTATTTTGAACTGCTTTCAGAATGAGCTGTTTTAGTTATTATTGCCACTTTAAATTCAAATAAGCTCCTGCTAGCCTGCGTCCCAACTCAATATTTACATTTGCATGTGAGAACAACTGCAAACAGATGTGCAGTTGTACAACCATACATCTCTGAAAAGCATAAGTAGAGCCTCCTGCACAACCAACAAGAATGCAGCAAGTGGTTTTTGGATAGTAAGTCCAGCAGCCATTGAAAGATCAGTGGCATCAATTTGAAATTTTTATTTTTTGCACTTCAAAAACAAGTCTGTTTTAACATATTTCTGTGCTAAATACAGTTTTAATTACTAAATTAGATTAATCGTCGCAATGACTCTCTTGTCGGATCAAAAGTACCTTCTGAAAATAACAACCTTTAACGACCACATCAGTATGTGTGTAGTTAATCTATAAAATGAAACATAAATGATAATAAATGCACTTTTCAGTAATAAAAACAATATTGACTACGACTGTATATAAAATAATTGGCTAAAGTGTAATTAGGAAACTTTACTTTCTAGTTTTCTATTGCTTTAACTGGTATTTGGGATTTGTTTTTGACCTGAAAGTGGGTCTTCCCTCTATAAAACCGTTTTACTGTGTGAAACCCATCCAGCCACATCGTACCTGGAGTCTACAGTAGCAGAGCACGGCTATGATACACAGAAGTATCACTGTGGCCAGTATTCCTCCAGTTATGACAACAGTTCCAGCTGTCATCCGACCAGCTCTCCATCAAACTCTGGACACAGAAACAGAAATCATCAAACGGCAAACAGGACGTTTACACACCTAGGAATTAAATTAATTATGTGCTGAACAGTGCAGGAATTTACATACACACAGAAGAACGAATGTCCAAATGAATTAATGTAATAGTTCATCAGTTTTTTGTTTGAGACATCCCATGTTTAGATAATTATTCCCTCTGGTTTTGAATGTTGTGCAGCTGGAAGGATTTTTGGAACCCTGAACTATGTGAGATACTAAAACATTATGTTCACATTTTAAATTATCGTATAATTGGCATTTGCTCTCTTTAAACACATTTTTAAAAAATCAAGGCTGCACTTATTCAACAGAAATTGAGCTTATTACATTTTTTTACTGATGAAAACAAACTTTTTTATATTGTTATATGTTTAGAGATTGAGGTCTCTGACATTTCAAGTCGAAATTCACGGATTGAAGAAGTCTTTATTTTTCTGGGTTTACAAAGTTACTGGGTATAAAATTACTTCATTTCAAATACTTGATTCACTGTGACTGAATTCCTGTAAATGCCAAAAATAACAGCAATTGTAATTTATGTGTTTTCTAGTCCTACAGAAAATGCGTTCATTTTAAACATTAAGATTGTTAAGAGAAATTGTCACATTGTGCAGACCTAGTTGGTACTAAACAATACTCACGTTCAGCAAAGTAGCTTAACACCTGAAAGCAGACAAACAACGTATCATGTAAAATGAGCGACACATAAAGTTTGTTGTATTGTTAGTAGGTAAGACAGACTTACATCAGGGGAGTGTTTGGAAGTTATTTGATTTGAACTTCAGTCAAAGAAAATTCTCTATGAACATATCTAAAAAGAGGGAAGAAAAAGAGAAATTGAACTGAAGCAACACTGACTGTCTTTCTCCACAAGGTGGCACTAGAAGAACAGAAAAAATATCTCTTAAATTGGATAAAGCCTTGTTTAAGTTTACACTTCTATAACAAAAAACAGAGGGAGCATTAAAATAAAAACAGCATTTGCAGAACAAATATCAGAAAAATCCATACAGCTTGTCTGCGTCTCTCTCTTTCTTGTGCACGGAAAGACTCAAAGACACACATGGATCACCACAGGACAGCAGCAGTAAAAGTGATTTAGAATCGAAGGCTGCAGCTGACTGGAGTTGCTCTGCAGTCTGAGGCTTGTCCAGGTGAAGTGAAAACTATTACTGCTGAAAAAAACATGTCCAACCAGCCCAGATTGGTGTGCAGGCAGAGTGTGTAATTTGAAGCAATGAGAGAAAGAAGCACCGTAATGGAAAAAAAGACTAAATGGACAAGCTCGCCTCAAGTCTGAGCACTGTAATTATAACAGTAATTAAGACAGCTCATCAGGAGAACACAGAAAGTCTCTCACTGAGAGAGCAAACCTTGTGGCATCATATTCAAATAGACTTCAGGCTGCTGGATCAGCAAAGCATTAAGCAAAGGTTGTGAATACTTATGTGCATTTATTGGTTTTCTATTTTTAAGAAACTTGCAAAAATCTCAAAAAGCTTTTTCCATGTTGTCATCATGGAGTATTTGTGTTTAGAATTTTGGAGAAAGCAATTCACTTAATAAAATATTAAGTAAGGCTGTAACATAACCATGTGGAAAAAGTGAAGGACCGTGAATACCTTCCAGATGTATGTGTCTGTTTGTGGATTACAATTTATTTTCTTTGCTATCACTTCTGTTTAGTGCAGAATAAATAAATGATAACACCACAAAACATCCAATGTACCCCTTTTATTAAGTTTAAGTTTGCAGTTTTTGGTTCGCAGCATTCGAACCTTTGAATGCTTCCAGCTGTGCAACTGTTTGCAGCTTTTGTTGTGTTTTGCTCCTGGAATGTGTTAGTTTGTCCAACTCAACAAAGACACAGCACATTTTCCTTCCAGAGTCAATAATATGAGCATCTACAAACCTGTTTATTTATCTTAGAGAAGATGCAGCGTGGCACCTGTCCTATGTCTCCATGTTACCATAACTTTACTCCAGCTCATGCAATTCAAATTAAAAAATGCCTCATTGATTTAATAAGGATAGAAATTAAATGTTACATTATCCATGGTTCTTCAAAGATGACCTCAGTCTGAACTATTTTCTACAATTAAAGCCAGCAGAGTGACTTGTGTGGGAACAGGAAATGAATCACTGATTTCATTTCCACATCATCCTTTACTCACATAGACACAAAGCTGTACACACATCAGTTTTCATCCTTGCTTCCATGCTTATGTGGCGCTCCGCAAGCAAACCTGCTGGTTAGATAAATCTGAGTTTACTTCACTTGACAACCTATCTGCATCAGCACACACATTACAAATGCACAAGAGCTACAGCAAGCAGAAGCAAAGCTGGATTATTTACTGCAGAGTGGCCTCGATACCTCTGATAAGCCTCCAAAACACACTGAATCCCAAAATGGACAAACTTCACCAAATAAATCTGCCTCCTGTAGAATACAGCCACTAGAATTGTAAGTATACTTTTCTATTTCTTGTGTAATTGTAGGAAGTTGCAGGCAATCTCAAATTAATAGAACCGCATTTCAGCTAAACCTCTTTGTTTGCAAAGCAGTACATACTGTATATTACCCATATATGAAACATGCACTTCATCTGCAGCAGTCAGAGATACCCTGTAAAATTCTGTATCTCTATTCAGTCGTAAAAGTAGAATATTTTATTAAATGTGGTTAAAAAGAACCGTGTTTCCATTAAATGGGTAAGAAATGTGTTTCTAAATGCCACTCTGTTACAAATGGGAGTCGCACTTCGTTCTCAGCTCAACACTAGATTGGATGTAGACAAGTCATTATTTTTCTTAAAACATGAAACTGCACCATTTTAGCTGGAGGCAACAGTTTTCCAAGCTGACATTCATCCCTCATAATGACGGAGCTGGAGGTCTGGATAAGTGTAAGAAATGATGTTGGCTGAAGGTCATAGTTAAACAAGGACCTTCATACTTACACTGTATGAAGGTATTTGCCCATATCATCATTTCTAGACATATTTTCTAAGACATTTGAATTCTCAATGGATTAAATCATAGCAGATGTTTATGTGTAAAGAAGGAGGGTGTGGCCTAGGAAGGTTAAATACCAAAGTGTGTATAATTATTATGAAGCTGGTTTTCCTAGACAAAATGGCCCAAAAGAGAGATTTAACTCTGAAAAGTGACAAAGTGCCAAAAGCTTCTCAGAGGGATTTTTAAATTGCTAAGATATCGGAGTGTGATCAGGGAACGATCAAACATTTTGTTGCAAAGAGTCAACAGGGTCGAAAGAAACATGCTGAGAAAAAAACATGCAAACTGACTTCCAAGTATTTGAGAAGAATCAAGTATGAAGCTACCAAGATCCCTTTAATGTCCAGTTCCGTCATATTCCATAAATTAAAACTTCTTCAAGTACCTGGAAGTAAAAAATGTTCAAATGTAAAAAAAAATTAAAAATAAAAAAAAACAAAAAAAAGATCTCAAAAATGTGAACGAACCCAGTGCAAGTGAGTGATATTAAATACAAAACTAAATTTTAATAACATACAAGAAGACATATTTGGATCATTTGTTTCACGAACCCAGCTCTGACCAGTTGAAGATTATGTACATCACAAAGGAATTATTAAAAACTTTGTCTTCTTTTTTGGCTCAAAACAAACAATAAAAATAAGCAAAGTTTTGTGCTGCTGTCCACAAAATAATTTAAGCACCACATGAATTTATTTTGTCTTGATATATAATGGATGTTTTAATAAACCTCTGGTAGCTTGAGTAGTCTTTACTTGTCCTCTATTTTTGCAGCTATTTGGAGCAGCAACAGCCCAGCAGGCTGAGATTGATGACAGAACATTTCGGTTCAATTACTTGATTTTGCTCAGGGTCATTCAGGTCAGAAAACACGGACTGCTGTCCAGCGTAATCCTGTTGGCCCTCTGAGGCCAGATGATCAATACAGGTGTTGGTTTTTGTGGATATGAGGAGAAATAGGATGAGAAGGAGTGGGAAGAAAGTTCAGGTCCTTTTCTCACTGCAGCCTGCAGCTTTCTGTGCAGCTGTAAATCCTGATGGCAGATTTATAACTGAAGATCATTATGTCCCCTTCAGGCTACTGTACTGTCTTCAAGCCTGCCAGTTCCTGATTCAGCCCTTTCACACACTCATTTTCAGTCAAAATGTAGCTGTGACCTTTACTCACACAAACATTCACAATGTTTTAAGTCATCAAAGTCAATTTTATTTATTTTAACCCAGAAAAACACATAGTATACCATCGCCAACACATTTATTACTTGGTTGTTGTTGTTTTTCAAAACAGAACAATTTACCGAATAACTATTTGTTTCCTCAACGCAAAATTGATAATCATAATAATGAACTCAAAGAATAAGTAGTGTTGCATATTTTCAGTTTTTGCCCTATTCAGCATCTTATTCACAAAGCATGTAGCTCTAATAGGCTCATCCAAACCCACATGTAAAGTACAGGAGGTAAACACCTTTTACGCCCATTTTGCATTAGATTACAGCCCCTTACAATCTAAACCTTTTTCACATCCTGCCAAAACATAATCCCAAATGTTTGACTTTCTGTAGGCCTAAGAGGTTTGATAAAGAACATTAAAGAACAAACAAAACCAAAGAAAATACTAGACAGTTCAGGAACAAAGATGTGTCAGGTTTATGGAAATGTGCAGGAAATGAGGTGAAGCTCATCTTTTCTTTCTGGGACATGAACAAGGAGGGAGTCAAATATTTAATCGGAAGCACTAACAATATGCCTGTCAAGATCACTTCTTCCCCATTACAAGTAAACTGCTGCATCCAGCCTAGAGGGAACACTTCTAACCATGATATAGACTCACTTGGACTTCGAGCTGAATTGATTCTCCGTCTAATTTATGTCCGGTTCAGACAGATTCCTTGTAAAGGACGTGGGCAGGAAAAGCACCTGACGTCAAACATGCAGGCTGCTTTGCATTCCCGTTTTATGAGGTTTACAGGATTTCATTATGGCTGCTGAGCTCCTCCTCTGCCGCCCCGCGATGTGCCAGCTTCTCCTCGCGTTTGGCAGACGTGCTGCATCGCTGCGAGCAAATCCAGCAGCACAGGGCAGAGGACAGGCAGGGAAGCTGTAATTACTCCACTCCTATTTTGCTGGTCAGCATGGCAGGCTCATAAAACAAATTGAAATTGTCGAGCTTTCATCTTTGAATGAACATTGTGCCACAAATAGCACCTAAGCTAATATTCACATCAAGCTTCTTTAAATGACTAAAGTAAGAAAGCGGAGGGAAGGATGATGAGGAAAGCAGAGCTGGTTTCTTAAGCTTCGGTGTTTCCATTAGTTAAATCATTGTCTTCAGAAGGAGCCTCAACATTAAGCAGAGCAAATTACATTAGAGACACAGTACATTCATAATATATAAGAGCCATAACCCTGCGGGTGATTCTGCTCCTCTTCCAAGGGATGAGAATCATGTATACTTGAACATCTTGACTGATTTCACACATCAATAAACAATCCATCTTTTGACATCCCACTCTCTTTCCATTCACATCAGTAAATGAATCTAGTCTTTACTAAGTTTAAAATAAGTGCACCTTAGCTGCTTTCATGGGGAACAGCCAGGTGTCCCCCATGTTAATGCACTTCAGTATTTGCTTGTCAGTACCTGTGAGCGCCTCCATTAGAAACAGAAGTTTCAGACATTGGTGGGGTGAGTTACTGATATATTAAACTGATTCTATACCTACAGAAAGACAAAATATATACTGAGAATACCCCATGCTAAGACTGAGTGATATGGCTAAAAAATTTATCATAATATAGACGTTTCATATCAGTCGACATTGATAATTACTGGCTAATTTTTGTTTTAAATGTCTGAAATACCGCTAACGCGGTGACTTGACTTTTCCTGTTTTATTCACGGTTTCTCCTCAACCTGTTCTACTCTCCCTCTCCACCCCATTGTTTTTTATTTATGAGGAACGGTGGCGAAACCCGGAACTGCTGCAGCAGAAGTTACTCAACAAGCTGTTGCTAGGTAACCAAAGAGCGAGTGAAGTTAGTTGATTCCACCAGCCTCGCTTAGAAGAAGCTGAGCGATTCAAGTCTTTCCTCTGCCTACATCCCCCAGAATGCTGTGCAGTTCTGGATCAGAGTTCAGTGAAAATACTGAACACTGGATTGGATGTGTTTATCCTGATCAGACACATGATTGCCTGGCCCTATTAAATGCACATTTTATTGTTTTTACGTGTACTTTAACTGTAAAGAGTGACTAAAACCCTAATAAAATATTTTGTGCCCTCCAGGTCATTCACAGAGTGGGTCTGGAGCTTTGGGTAGTTGTCCTGCTGACCCAATCTGAGGTCAAGATGCTCTGGAGTAGATTTTTATCCAGGATATTTCTGTGCATTGCTGTATTCATCTTTCCCTCTATCCTGACTAGTCTGCCAGATCCAGCTGCTGCAAAACATCCACTTAGCATGATGCTGCCACCACCATCCTTAACACAGAGGTCTACCAATCGTCCTTTGATTTAAGGCTTGGTGTTTGACCTCTGACCTGCTCTGTTACATGAAGGCGCTTATCTAGCTGGACTCAGTTTAAGTTGTAGAAACAACTCCCAGGCTCAATTTGGAGTGAATATTTATATAAATGTTGTTTATATTTTTAGTAAATTTGCCAAAAACTCAATCGTTTTTCCACGTTATTATAATTTAGTATTTGGGTGTAGAATTCTGAGGATTTGAAACAATTTGGAATAAGGCTGTAATGTAAGAAATTGTGGAAAAATGGAAGCGCTGTGAATACTTTCCGAACTTCTTTCTGTATTTTGTTTTCTCTTTGAGTTTTTATTTTTAAGTTCACATTAAAATCCCAGATTCCTTCAGCTGACCTCTTTCATTTTAGATTCAGCTACGTGCAAAATCAACACAGACATGAACTGGGAGCTACACCAACAACATATATGTGGAGACAGCCTTTTTTTAAATCAGTCAGTCAGACTGTGTTTTATTAGCCCTCAGTCCTTAATGAGTTTTTCCCACAGCTGTCAATACAGACCACAGCCTCATGAAACATAAATAAGGATGAAGTTCAGCTTGTTGGCTAAAAGCTGACCTTCAGCTTTCAGGACAGTAACTAAATCTGCTGCACCGTCCTGCCAGCAGACAGACAGAAAATGAAACACTTCCAGGACAAACATCTCCTCAGATCTCTGATCTGGCAGGTCGCAAAACCAGCTGAGAAAGCAGCTGCATGGCAGTTCACTTATGAGAATTTTAAGACATTTTAAAGACAGCTCAACTCTTTTTCTCCTATGTGAAAGCATTAACTTGTGTTTGATAATAAAAAAAGGTCCTGTTTTCTTATTACTCCACATGCACCATAACTCTGCAGAAACATCCCAATCTACAGTGTTTTTGAAATATTTGGTCATGGATATAGATACTGGAAATGCAAATTTTTCTTTAAAATGTTATAAAATATGCTATTGCTACTGAAAATAAATTAGGACATCACTTATCTATATTTACTTAAAAATGAGGGAAAAAAATAAAACAGCCAAAATATTACCTTAGTAATTAGAAACAGAAGTCCTCTGTATGGAGCATAAGTAGATGACATTGAAAATAACCACACAAGTTTACCCTGAAAGCAGACTGAACGACGCTAAACGAAGTCTCCAAAAAATCTAAAATGTCATCATGAGACATGCAGCAGGATCTTGCTCCTGTTGACATAACGAATGTTTTTAAAATCACAAAGAGACTGATCAAGTTGTTGGAAACTAATGCACTCCAAGAAAAAAAGAAAGGAGAGACAATAGAAAAAGATCAGGACTTCTGGAATAATCCTATTTGGACAGAAGGCTCTGTCCATTGTGGTGATGGACTCAGTCCTGAACCTCCAGGCACACATAAAGACGATTACAAAGACGGCCTTCTATCACCTGAAGAACATTTCCAGGAGTAAAGGCCGAAAATCCCAGCAAAATCAAAAGAACCTTACTTATATGTTTATTTTTAGTTGCACTGATTACTACAACAGTGTATGCATTAAAAAAGACTGATGCAAAACTTCTCACTAAAACTAGAAAAACATACTGTTGTCAATAATTTGTGTTTATAAGTTAATGTTAAGTCAATTACTGAACGTTACCAACGTTCAGTAATTGACCTAATAGGCCGGTTGTTGTATCAACCCTCCAGACCTTCTAATCTCGCAGCGTTGTTGAATATTGAAGACTGTTGTGACTGTTGTGACTTATCAGCCCAAATACAACATACTTTACGATATTCTGGAGTTAAAAGGAACTCTTAAGTTCGTCTCTCCTCACTCTCATCAAACATTGTTTTATAGTTGTTTTTATAGTCCTTTTGTTTGTCAGAAGGTCCAGAATCTGGACCAAACATGGAGAAACAGCATTCAGTTTTTATGCTCCTTTAATCTGGAACAAACTTCCAGAAAACTGAAAAACTGCTGAAACACTGAGTTCTTTTAAATTAAGGCT
Source organism: Poeciliopsis paucimaculata (assembly GCA_903067055.1). Taxonomy (NCBI): domain Eukaryota; kingdom Metazoa; phylum Chordata; class Actinopteri; order Cyprinodontiformes; family Poeciliidae; genus Poeciliopsis; species Poeciliopsis paucimaculata. The sequence goes on from CAEGAD010064781.1 coordinate 14,398, forward strand.
GAAGATTTGCTTAGAGCTGCCTTTGGATAATGTTAACTGGAACATTGTCGATTTTATCTGTATTCCAACCTTTCATTACTTTCCTTAAAACACTTTGAATTGCCGCTTCCCAAAAGCGATTATCTAACTTTTTGTGTATCTGTGCGTGTGTTTGTCATTCTGATCATAACAGGAAGTGTCCGTGTTTTTGATGAGTCACCACAGACACAGCAGCAGCAGCAGCTGAGCTACATTTGCAGATAACAGCGGTCCTCTTCCAGAGGCCTGAGGCTCTGCCAACAAGACTTTCTCTCTGTGGCCTCATCTTTACCGATACCACTTCACTTCACTTCACTTCACCTCACTTCACAGCCGTGTTCATGTTCACGCTGCAGGCTGCAAAGAGCCGGTCCTGCAAAGTGTGAACTAAACCTAAGACAGGGACTGAAAGGTAAAGGCTGCTTTTGTTTTTGAGTGACTCATTATATAGATTAGAGGTTTGTGAACAATATTGTTAAGAAGAAATGTTTCTTCTTCATCTCATTTGAAGAAGTAAATAAATATGAGCAGCACAACAAATCAAGATGACTGGAATCAGTTAATTTTGCCATGACCTTTTAAACCTCCTTAGAAAATCTGAATATTAAATCAAACCAATAAAAGGATTATAATACATTAACAATCATGGAGAAGACTGCTGACTTGACAGTTGTTGAGTAGTCAGTATTTGACACCATGAAGGAGGGCACGACACAAAAAAGCTGTCCATTCAAACTGTTGAGTTATTGAGGTAGAACAAGAGAGTGAGGTACAGATGGCTGTAAGAGGAGAATTAATAGTTTTCAGAGTTTAGCAACAGAAATCAGCTTTGATGCAGCACCTTAGATAAATTGGGTCAAACCAATTAACCAATTAAAGGTAGAGCTGGAGGAGGGTGATATGGACCTAAATCTGTCCAGAAACACAAACACTGCTCTTGAAAAACACTCCCATTTATAATACACCTATTTAGGACACCAGTCAAATAAAAAAGTGAAATTGGTATCACTAAACTGCACACAGACACTGCATTTAACAAATTTAAAATTGAGTTGAAGAAAAAAAAAAATGTTGTAGAAAAAGAACTGGGTAGCTGTTAAGTGATCTGAAATGATCTTTTTACATTAAAGTACATTTAGCATTTGGAGTTTAGGAGGCCAGTTTCATTGTCAGAGATTATTTGTGACAACATGTCATCTGCTAGAGTTGGTTTAATATGTTTTATTAAATCCAAAGTCATAAAAAGTTAGAGCGTAAAAGCCTCCTTCTGCTTATAGGCTTTGTGGAGAGAATGATTTCATTTTCAAACAAGGGTTTCCTGCTGCCCACACTGCCAAAGTTACTTTTATTGATCCACTGAGCTGGATTGGCCCAACCCTAAGAAGAAACTATGAGCTGCATATATACTGTATATATATATATATATACTGTGTATATATTCTGTATATATATATACTGTGTATATATATACTGTATATATATACTGTGTATATATACTGTATATATATACACAGTATATATACTGTATATATATATACACAGTATATATACTGTGTATATATATATATGCTGTATATATATATACAGCATATATACTGTATATATATATATACAGTATATATGCAGCTCATAGTTTCTTCTTAGATAAGAAGAAACTTATATATATATATATATATATATTTTTTTTTTTTTTTTTTTTTTTTTAAAATAATGGTTTATATATATAACCCCCTAGTGAAGTGTGATGTAGGATTTCCAGATTTTCAATTGAATTGCTGATATTCAACATGTATTGAGATGCACTTCGCACGTAAAATTTGAACTGAATTGGGCTGAATTCTATTTAACTGGATATAAATTGGGCCTGCATTCTCACATGAGGTTAAATTTGCAGAGAATAAATTCACTGAAGTGTATTCAAATGGAGGACGGTTTTTCTAACGTGACCCAGAAAACTGTGAAACAGTCTGATCTAACTTTCTGTAGCTCTTTGTGGCGGTCCTGTCCTAAAATGTTTGCACTTTGGACACTGATTGGTCACAGCTCTGCACTACAGTGCACTCAACTGGCAACTTTACGCCAAGAAATACCAATCTTGCAGCCACAAAACCCTTAAGGGATTATGAATTATTCAAACACAGCCCCTGAAACACTGAAACACTTCGCTCTTTGCTGGCTGGTTCTAGACTCTGCACACATGCACAAACATATCAACATATAAACACTGCACAGCTATAACACACACTTCCATGCATGTTGTTCCAGCAGAAGTGCTTTACAACCAAACTAGACGGAGTACTCTACGGGTCAGATAGAGACCAAATCTGATAGCTAACCATTCTCTACAGCAAAAATGGCTTTACTGAGAAAAAAAAAGTTTAAAAAAAAAATTTAAATTTTTCTCACGGAGTACGTTTTACACTGAAATTATGTCGAGAACTCTGTCTCAGCAGGGTAAGATCTTCATTAATTAAAGAATACCAAATGTCACAGTCAAACCCTCAGATGTTCTTCATGTCTGGACGTGATGCAAGACTGTGGCTCCTGTTCTTTTAACCACATTTGCAGAACGCTGGTAGGAATCATTCCAACCAGCCGGCTCAGTTCTTTAATATTACAGCTTTTCATCTATTTTACAAAGCATGACTAAGATACAAGGAATGTTATAAGATAAAGATTAGGGTTCAACAAAAGTTGAATTGTAATAAATCTTCACCACTAATTATTAGAGATGAGCTGATCCAATATTAAAATCTTTATCCGTCCCAGTACTGAAAAAGATTCTAGATGGGGTGTCGTGACAACGTGTCCTATTAAAAGGGCAGATCTATTCAGCCTAATTCTATACTTTCAGCTCTAAACAACCTCATGCATTAATATTTATTACTCATTATATTTATAATTGCACTTTCTCAACCATTTGAAAAAAATTTTTATTTTTACATTTTTGATCAAGGTAGTCAACCTATTGTTTTTGTCAGTTTAATTTCCTTTATTTACTTTTCATTGGCTGTTTCTCCTAATTGCACACCGAACAACTTTAAGTTGTTTTGTTTTTACACATTTGACCAAGCTTATGAAGCTGAAATGGGAGTAGAGTTCTAAAATAAATTTGTAATTCAGTACATTTATGTCTATGCTTTGAAACAGAAACATGTTAAGTCAGTTCAGCACTGTTTTTCTGCATCGGCTCAGGGTCAGCACCTTTTGTCTATATCAAAAACTATTTTAATACATTTAATTGGGTTTAATTATCCTGATATCCAGGTAGAGTTCTTGCAAATGGTTCAGACTATTTATATACAAATAAACGCAGACACGATCAAAAATTAAGAAAAATGTAATTATTCCAGCTCTGAAGGGTAGATTTACATGCAGTGATGTCTCGGAAACAAAATGCAAAATTTCATTTTTTGGAAAGAGTAGAATTTATTAGAATAAATAGTTATTGAAAATGAACAGTGGCCTATTGTTTATCAAGTGACAACGTAAATAAAAAACTGTTTACTTCTACAGCAGAAACTCCTTGTATTATAAAGCATCTCAGAACATGGGAGATCCGTGTATTACTTCATGTCAGGAAGACGTTCGATTTTAAAAAGCTTTCATTTGTTCAAACAAGCTGAAATTTTGTAAAAGCTTATAAGCACACATCTGTTTACTACCAACAGTGACTATGACAGTTTTTAAGGTTATGCAGGTAAATTAAATCTGATCTTCAGGCAGCAGCAGGCTATATTTTTGTCAGCTTTGAGCTGTTGGCTCATTATTCAACTTGTATTAGATATATTTTGTCTGTTGCTGCTCTGTTGGCAGTGGCAGCCCTGACTACAGACTCCTCTGGGAAATCAACCCACTTCCTGTTGCATCGGAGGCAGAGGAGGAGCAGCGAGTGGAGGCAGAAATTGGGATGATACAAAGAGGCTGCTCTAAGGTTATTTAGTAAAGCTGCACTTTTCATCCTTCCTGTGTGAGAAATGGGGTCAATGTAGTGCATACAGCACTGCACCTGCTGCTGAGTGGTGATGTAAAAGCTGTCTGAATTTTATAGCTGCTTTTTGCACATAATGCACAGAAAAGCCAAACTGGAAGCATTTTTTTTTTTTTTTTGTTTATTCTGAGAATGTAGTTTCAGGGGATGAAAGCTAAAAAAAAAAAAAGAAAAAGGAAAAAAGCGGGACAAAGGCAAAAACTCTTTACTGTACATTTAACTACTTTCACTGCTCTAGAAAGAAGTGCAGGAATAGCATCATGTGTAGAAAACAGAAGGAAAACACATCTGGTTCCATCTTTACCAATTTATTTGCGGGCGTATCGATTACGCTGACTTAAATTTCCGGAAGTGACATATTAGAATGAAACTTTAGTGTTGTTCAAGTACCTTTTAATAATCAAACTTTGATTTTATGCCTCTGGGACCTTGATATTCTAATGAAATGCTAGATTTATGTTTATCTGAGAATACAACTTTGGACAACTGGGCAACAGTTCAGTCCTTTTCCTCCTTCACCTGTGGAAAGATGTTCAGATGTTCCCTCTCCTCAAAGAGGTCATCAGTTGTAGTCTAAATCTTATACGTCAGTCCGCCCTTCCAGTTTTTTGCTATTCTGCAAAAACTGAAATATATGAATATATGAAATATATTTCTTACTTTCACTACACTGCAGCTTCAGCCTTACTTAAGTTATAGTCCGTGGGCAACGTGGCAAGTAACACAACTTGAGCTATTTAAATTCTTTAAAGATTAGAAATATCTGTGTTCAATCAGACTGCATTTTTTCTATTTTGGAAAGGGTTTAATGAGGAAAATATCAACAAATTCTTGCAAATATTTCCACAAAATTAAAGATTTTTGAAAATAAAATCACAAAAACAAAATCCTGAAATCCTGAAGGAACTGACGTGTTAGAGTGAGCGCCTTCTTCTACCTCAGTTATTCCTTCCACTTAACTTTTTCTTGTTATCCTTGAGTACATAACTTGAGAAACAAGTTATGTATCGCTACAGCCAGCTTCTGTAACAATATTTCAAAGGTTGAATCTTAGACTGTCAAAAAAAAAAATCTTCTTTTGAATTGAAATACTGAAAGAAAGTGTTAAAAGATCAGACAAACCTGTTTTGTTCCTTTCGAACCCCAACATGGTTTAATTTCTGGACTAATGTATGTGGCTTTATTAAACTTTTCAACACTGCTGACCATTGAAGACACGATCTAACGTGAATATGACATTGTACGGCAGCTTTCTTTTATTTGTTTCTTGTTTTCTTTTTTTTCCTCTTCCTTATCACATACTTATGTATGGTGATAGACAGCACAGTGTATAATGTTCTATTTTCTCTGCTTGTGAAAACACAAAACTAGTAAAATGTTATAAAAAAAAAAATATCTAAAAAAAATAAAACTTTTCAACACTTCTTTACCCAAAAGCTGACTGCCTTAAGTATAAGTTTCAGTCTCTGCCTTACATCATCCTCTCTCGGCCTGTTTTTAATGAAATGTCAGAAGATCACAGCAGCTGCAAAATGGCAAAACCCCCCAAGACTCGGACCTTAACTGAGCTTCTTTAGTCACTTCATTTACAATGACAGCTGGAAGTTAAACATTTTCACACTGAAAGTAAACATGGACAAGCTGTGACTGCATTATGTATAATTTAACAAAGACTAATGAAATGAGCTGTCGGAGTAAAAAAAAAAAAAAAAAAAAAAAAAAAAAAAAAAAATCTGATTATGCAGCTTTGTTTCTCCATACCTGGTTCAGATGCTCGTGCAGCGCATCTCGAAGCGACCCAGTGGATCCAGACCGAGAAAAGCCGCCAGCATCCTTATCTCAGCCGCAGAGGAGCGCTGGGCATGGGACTGCGGCGGAACTTCTCCAAGGATGAGCCGGAGTCCGGAAACAAACACAAACCCCTTCAGTCCGAGGGACCAACCAACACACAGCAGGTCAGGCTGACCAGCGTGGAGACATCCAGGACCGGAGGTGCAAAACCAGACGGGTCAGAGGACGGAGACTCTCCGGGACAAGCGCCTTTTTACGCGCATGTAGCCTGTAAAGCTACGGGTTCACCTTCTGATCTTCACGGGGAATCCAAAGATACGGATGTAAAGGAGTAGACCAAAGGAAGCATTAAAAAAAAAATGCTGAAAACATTGAAATAAAATGAACATCCAACAAGTGATGGACTCAGAGGCAAAAGCAGAGAGCACTGGTGGGAGGACAGGGAGGAGGAGAAGGAGGAGAAGAGCCTCCCCGCGTCACAGACCCCTCTCTCTCTTGCAAAAAGAGAGAGAGAGAAAAAAAAAAAACGTGATCTCCTTTATTACACAAGCTGCACTGTGAGGATACCTGCAAAAATACAGCACGAATCAGTAGGAGCATGATGAGGGAAATGACTTAATCTGACCTTTTCAACTGTAGATTATTGCTGAAAAAATAAGAAAACTCGGTTTACCTCAGTCTGCAAAATGCTGCCTTAATCTGTATTACTGTAGATTAAAAATCTGAAACCCGGATAAAAAGACAAGTTTAAAGAATAAAGCAAAACCTCCCAGTGTTCCTTAATGGGGTCAGACCCAAACAGACTTCTCTTTATAAACCTTTGTTCTCTGAAGTCACAATTCCCCAGAAGTTTCCCACCAACCCCAACCTCAACATCCAACATGGCCACCACACAAACTGCATCACTAGCAGCTCTTGATTTGCTCTCCTGATAATCTTGTTAAATCAGTATTAATCAGTAGATTTGATTTACTGTCTTTTTAGCAGTATAATGTGATTAATAAATGTGTGCTTATACGGTGCTGGTGTTTCTTTCTGAGTCTGATCATAATCAGTGGTCTTGATGCCTCGTCTGGATGGAATGAGTCCAATGGAAGCCACTCGCTATGTCAATATGACACAGAGCCCTAATTTTAGCGAAACCACTCAACAATATGTACAACTTGTCCGGCTGTCTATGCGCTCCGCCATGGTAACCCAATGCAGTTCAACCCAGACATTTGAGGAATTATTTTAAAATCCCTGTCAAAAATCAGGCTTTTCCAGTTTTCTGTGCCCATCTTTAGTGCACCCTTGCAGAAATGGGTAGCGTTGTGTCATATGAGAGGTTTCCTCCTGCAGGTATTGTTTTGTGGTTGCTACGATACAATCAGCATCAGGCCCCAATTTGTTCTGAGCATTTGTCTTCATGGACTCCAGTCAGCTCTTTAAGCTCAGTACAGGTGAAGCTGTCTGGGTCTACCACTTTGTATTTATTCATGGATCTTTCAAAAAATTGAAAATCCAACCTTCCTGCATCTTGAAAGAGGCCTTGATTCATTCATTTATTTATTTATACAGCACTTTAAAAACCAAAGGCAACCAAAGAGGAGTAGAGGTCAATCAGAAAATACAAAGTAAAAAATAAAAATCAACAATAAATGTTGGTGATTGTGCAGAACAACCATCCTGCCAATTTCAAAGACAATAAACCTTTTTGGCATTTGTCATCAATGGTCATGGAAATGTGAATGCCTAAAACAGAATCCAGACTAATACACAAATTTGCATTTGTCAAACGCTTGATCAGCTGTGCAACAGCCTGTTTGAATCTTCTTTTTGCAATTTCAAACATAACTTACATTATCTTTAATTTGGCGAGTTTTAAGATTTTATTCATGAATAGATAAATACCTCTCAGCTGGGTTCAGCATGTTCTCAGGAAAGTGGGCAATGTGATGTACAAGATAGAATAATGCTACAGTAAAACCACAAACACAGACCTCTGAGCTACAGTAATTGATTTGCCCTAAATCACTGCTCCCTTAATCTACTTACTGTTGCAACCAAGTCAACGCAAATATCAATAGAGAAGGAAGGTCTGGCTGACTAAACAGGGCTCTGCTTGTGTTACAAACCAGCAGAGGCACTTAGAGATTGATGCAAGCAGAGAGCTGAGGACATGAGGGTGGTGGAAGTCTGCGAACACACAATGCTGCAGGAGTAAGAAATCTTAAGCAAAAAGAAAAAAGGGGGAGGGAGAGGAAGCTGAGGGAGCAACATATGCGCAAAGCTTCTGTATAACATGCTGCAGGAGATCTGCTCAAAAGGAACAGTGAGTTTCACCAAATCTGGGATGTTTTCAGGTTAAAACGGTTTATTCATTTAAACTTTCCAGGCCACATCTCAAAAAACAAACAAACAAAAAACTTCAGAATGACTATCCACTAAAGCTCTGCACACAGAAAATAGTCAATATAATTATCTGCTGTTCTTGTGACCGGCATAGCACTTTTTACTCTAAGCTGCACACAAAATCTTCACCCTTCACTCATATTTAAGAATAAACAAAGAGAGGGAATCAAATTTGGTGGGCACTAACATTCAAGTAAATCATAAAATTACTGAATTGCCATCAAGTTTTTAATAAACTGATGCCTAATAAATGTTTACTTGAACAACCCGTCCACTCAGCTTTGAATAAAAGTTGGAACGAGCTAATCTAACTTTAAACTAGACGATACAAATATTTTTGGTCAAATTTAAACACTTTTCTGGGCTCCAAATCCACATTCCTCCTTTTTGTGTATAACCAAAGAAATTCAACAGAACTCTGGGGCATTTCTGCAGCTGTCAGAATACATTTTTCAACTCAAATAGTGCATTAAACTTCACTATCTTACAATCTGGATTTTTTACTTTATTAATACCAAAGACAAATTAAATCTTGTTGCAACTTGCACAATTTGAAACAAGAATTGTAGAGGCTGATATCTGTGGGAAGGGTCTCCTGTGGCAGTCCATAATACAGCAATTCTAAAGAAGCCTCTGACTGAAGACACTGCTGTATTAGTCTAATGAAAAGGATGCTCAGGGTTGTCCAAACATGTTGTTTTATAGAGTCCTTCTTTGCACCATAATCGCCAGATGTTCCAGCGACCTACGTGAGTGTCACCAGAACAGTCCCAGCCCTCTTTCCTAGATTGTTCAGTTTTTCCAGTCTGTCTCTGATGCTGCTGACCCAGCAGGAAAAGGCAAAGGAGATTGCACTCTCTACAACAGATTTATAGATGATATGCTGCAAACACTGATGTGTGGGGCTCCTTCTTTAAAAGCTTTTTAAATTTAAATTCAGAAATTCATCACAAATTCATGATCAAATTTAGATTGTTGATTCTTAGTACTCTAGAAACCCTAAACTGAAAGAATGAACACAGAATGAAGGATGTTGTGATGATGCTCAAGTTAAATAGTAATTTACTGGATCTTTCTCCTATTTGGAAAGATGACAATTGAACAGGAAGTAAAAGTGGAAAGCAAAAATATTTTGCACACGTTTAAATAGTACTCCAGATCATAAACACGTCAATTTCAACATTTTGTCCAGATGTCACCATGTAAAAGAACCCTGCAGTGTATAGACCAGCTAATGCAAAGCATGGCAGTATTTTCCAGGAGTCCGTACTCCATATATGGTTGTATTTGAAAGTAATAACAGTGCTGTATTCAGGGGGAGGTGCAGACACTAGATCTGAGCATCAGATAGCTGGATCAGTCAGCAGTGACCTTCCCTCTCATCATCGTCATCATGCCAGACTGCTCTTAGCATTACAAGATTACATTTTAGCCAGACAGGAAGTGCATGATGCTGCAGGAGATGGATGATGGAAAAGTTTCAGGTATCAGTGTTTAAATGATGGAGGTGACACCAAAAATAGAGCCTCCCATCCACAAAGATAACAAAACGTTACCAAAGCTGACGTTACAGTGACTAAGTCTGGGCTTATAACGCAGACAGAAATCAGGGTTCATGCACTTTTTGCACAGTAAAATTCAAACACTTTTCAAGCATTTTAAAGATAAGCTTTCAAACCTTTCCACTCTCCCAAAAAATGTTCCCGCAAAGATTTTTTAAGAAAATAGAAATAATTTTGGAAATAGTGATAATTTTGGTGATTCTAACTTACCTGAAAAAGTTTAGTCTGATTTAACATCAGTGAGAAAAAAAAAGCCTTTTTATTAGATTAATAAAAATATCTGGTTTTAACAGGAAATAACAAAATTTTGACTTCAAATCAATCATTAGATTACACTTCATTAAGAAACTGAAGAGTATGAATATTATGCTCTTTAAAGGGCTTTATACAGAAATCAAACATTTATACTTGAATGTTTGATTTTATACTTGCATAACATAAAGTATAAATTAAATGTCTAAGTATAAACATATGATTTATACTTAAATCAAATGTTTTATTTCTGTATAAAGTTCAACTTGCGAGACAGATAATCTGTGGAAAAAAAACAATTAAACAACTAATTAATTGAAATCAATTAGTTGTTTAATTTCAATTAAATTCCAGCAGTCAGTTTTCCATCACAGTGAAGAATTAAAGCCAGAGGTTTATTACTATGCAAGTGTCTCCTCCTTGATTCGATACATCACTGACAAACTGTAAGGAAAAACTGTACAAACAAATCCTGCACAGCTGAGTAAATACTTTATGGGTTCATGCAAACACTGCAACCTTTGACTGTGCAGCTTTTTAGAGCCGTGGACAGATGAGCAGCATCTTCATGGCAGCCTGTAGAGTTAAGAGGTTACACCGAGTGTGTGTGTGCCAAAAGAGCTAATGTTATTTCCTCTGTGTGGATGAAGCACTGATTTGATGTTTATCTGCCCATCCCTGGTATGTAACTGGAGAGACAAAAGCAACAATAAAACACGAGAAGAGAGTTTGTTTGTCAATTCCCACTTAAAAAAAAGAAGCATTATTTAGAGATGTATATGCAGCAGTCTAATGTGAGAAACATCTTTACAGAAAAGTATGGAGGATGATTTAAGACTTCTTCATTAAAATCATCGTTTGAGAGCCTGATCATTGAGTGAATCCCCAAATTCATTATTATCAGAGTGGCTGCCTTCCAGCTGCAGAGTTTAAAGTGGTGCAGCAAGTTGAAGAACATAAAAAAATCTATCTGAAACAATAAGAAAATCTACCTGGAAGTGTTCCAAGTATGAAGAAATACAGCAAAAATGATCCTCCTGAGTATCAGCTGCAAGAAACACTTGATCCACTCAGCCTTTCAGGTTAAGAGAGCCACATCTGTGGATGTAGTTAAGGGTGGAGACCTCCAGTCTCCTGCCTTTATTGTCTGACAAAATATAGAGTAGAAATAATCTTTGATTGAGAATTCAAGAAATTGCTTTAAATTAACAAATAAAAGGCAGTTAAAAATCTAAAAATGCTGCCAAAAAAACTTATCCAGCTTGTGTTTTTTTATCAATATTAGTAGACGATGATCGTCCCTGTTTAATCTAATGACTAATTAAATGCTGAGTGGGTATTTTTTGTTAAACCAGACAAAAAAAAGGAAAGTAGACAAATAGAGAATATTGAGAACTACAAGGACAAAAAGGAGAAGCAAAGGAAAAGCAGAGAAATGTGTGAGATGACGGATAATGACTAAGCATTAAATTGCTTGCTCTATGTAAAGCCATTCATCAGGCAACCTGCAGCTCTCTGTGCTCTTCACTCAGAGCTGCATTCATTTTCAACAATATTTCATCATCTAAATGAAGAGAAAGCAGGTCGGCTAAAAACTGCAGTCTGCCATTAATATCACTCTATACTGGAAGCAGATGCGTAACTTTAATACGTCATGATAAATGACCAGAGATTTTTCTAAAAGATCGACTATATATGCGGGAGGACAAATAAGGATGTATCACTTGGCCAGAAATCCTTTAAAGCTGCAATATTTAACTTTTATTAAAAACTATATTTTGCTACATATTTGTTGAAACTGTTACTGTGTCACGACGCTATGCCATGATACACAAACTATGAAAAAGAACAACAAAAACACTTTTTCTGCCTTCTCCAGCAAAAAAGTGTTTTTTTCTGTAATTTATTTTGGAGCAGTGCATACACAGTGATGATTGACAGCACTAAGACCTTCTTCCTGGCTCTGGTTGGTTGTTCATTCCTATTGAACCTTTTTTATTGCAAATGTCAAAAATTAAATAAAATAGAAACCTGTTCATATCTTATGCTACACCTAAAACAACCCTTATATAATTTATACCAATTTATGTTTTTGAATGTAGTAATATTTTGGTAACAAAATGCAAATCAATGTTACATTTCCAAAATAGCTGCGAACGAATCCGCAATTATACAACCGTACATCTCTGAAGAGCAATAGTAAAACCTTCTAAACAACCAGAATGCAGCAAGTGGTTTCTTAATGGTAAGCCAACAACAAAACACGTGTCTTTTCCAGCAGCCATTGTACAGTGCACACAGTGGTAAAACCAGTACACCAAACTGGAGCTCCGTTTGGGTTACTGGGTGAGGGGCAGAACTCGGCTGGTGTTGCCGGGTAACGGTGCAAAGTCAGGTGATTGTGGCTTAACATTCAGAAGGTTTTTGAAACTGCTCATTTTTCAGACACCAAGAGAGCTGGGTGTTTTTCTAAGCTCTTTGGCTGTTTTTAGAAGCAGTTGAGACCCAAATAGAAGTATAAAAATTTTAATTTTAAATTTATATATATATTTATTTTACATAAATATTTAAACCACGATGTTAAATATTTAGTCTTTGTATTAACATATCTGCAGCGCAGACCCAGAACTGAAGCACTGCTCGCTAGTTTGTTCCTAATGTCAAAACATGCGTGCATTCAAGTCTGTTCATGCCAGATATGGTATATAGCTCCAAGTCCTTTGTTGTATAATAAATCCAGTCTTCTGCAGCAGTGGGTCAGATGGGAGAGAGAGAAGAGCAAGGATGGTAACACTTATAAAAAGGAGAATCACTTTGTTTAAAAATTATACTGATATTGGTAAGTTATATTTAAAATGTTGATAAATTGAACTCCGTGTTATTTTATTTAAAGAGGGAAAGCAATGAGAGTGCAGAAAAGATGATGGTGGAAGAAAGACAGGGAGCACAGAGTACATATTGTCTGTTGTCACTGAGCATGGCAGTTTGATGCATTGCACTCTCGATAAAAGGACAATACAGCGAATGCGTACAGCCCTGCAGATCTGCATATCAATTATTTGTGGCGGCCATAGATATTGCTTAATGGAACTGTCCAAGTCTGACATAGTATATTAACTATGCCTGGAGCCCAGCTGCAGCTGGTTGCTGCGGACAAACAGAGGCTGGCCTCGTACGGATCCAGGTGCACAACTGGAGGAAGAGCAGCAGGGGAGGAGGAGCCTGTCCAGCATGGATTATAGTTTATAAATGATCAGAAAAAAACAGTTTAGTCCATATAAATATGATAGCAAAGATGATTAAGACCAACTTTAGAGGAGTTGTTGTAGGACTCCTGACCCTGTTCAGCTATTCAACAGAGCGGACAGATTACAAAAACAAACTTACCAAGTATGTTTGGTCTAATTAGTGCAAATATCATAGTATGCTTGAAATAAGACCAAACTAACTAGCAAGTAACTTTTCAGCAAGAAACAGGAGCTTGTTTGAAGTCAATTCCTTAATATTGATGAAAATGTATCGGTTACAAGTGAAATCTGCCAGTGGAACAAGATATTTTCACTTGGATGGAAAAAATGTCTTGTTGCGCCAGCATATTATTTAGCATTTTCTAACATTGTCAAAATAAAGAATTACTGAAAAACTGTTTTAAAGACAAAAAAACCAAAAATCCACATACTATAGCCTAACACATTTAAACAGAAACCCGTTAAGAGTTCCTTTCTGAAAGTCAGGCGTCAGGTTTGGAACATAAATCCAAACATCTGTTCGTCGTGGTTCAGATGTTCTGCTGTTGTTAGAAGCTAATTCAGATACAACCTCATTACTCCAACCCTTAATAAGGTTTACAGAGTCTCCTTCTTACCAAGCCTTCGCCAGCCACACTAAACACACCAATGGTGTATGATACAATGCTTGGTGAACATTGCATATCTTTGTTATTCTGATGGCAAAAAATAAATGGTAAACTTCAGTACAAATCTTGAAAAACAACTTTTTTTTTCTCTAAATTGGTCTTAAAATATTGTCCAGTTTTAACCTAAAAAAAAAAAAGTCAAACCAAAATATCTATGAATTAATTGATGCCGATATGTAATTTATTAGAATCACATGACCACATTTTCTTACAATAGATTATGGATATATGAAATAAAAGCAATTTAAATAATCGGGTGAGAGACTGAGAAAAATAATCGCTCCTCATGGTGGACATGAGCTGATACAGACGATTGGAAACATCCAAAAATTACCACTTAACTTGAAATAAAACAAAATCAAGGGGTTAAATAACAACATGTTGTAAAAAGTTTTGTTTTAATGGAAAACATCACATTTATATCAACATGAGGTAAAACATTAGAAACATGTCTGATTTAAACATCAAATAAAATAACATTTATTTTCCAAAACCAATTCTATATTACATTACTTTCATTTTCAACAGAACTCTGAACTGTTTTAACGTTATCCTAAACAGCAGTATTACTCTAGAAGATTAAAGTATTTTATGTAAAACAAGAAGCCTAAGTCATTTGCACTTATAAAAAGATAAACAAATATGACGTACTGTTCAGCTTAACTGTTAGAAAACAGCAGCAAATACAACAATCAAACATAATTTAACAGTTTCACTAATCTACATTTAAACAAAAATCCACAAATATAAATGTTCAAATCTATTAGACAACTCAAGACTTCTGTGACGCAATAATTAGCCAACCATCATCTCGGTTGTGATTTTCATTCGTCCAGTATGAAAGTTGTTGAGATGTCGGAGTCAGAGCCTACCTGGCCCCGAAGACGGGAAACGGGATGCCAGAGTTTCGCACAAGGAGCGGAGACATTGGTGAGCCTAGAAAAACAACCAGTTCAGAGCTACAGTTTTATATATTTATTTATTTTTCACATCTGCTATAAATGCCTGCTAAAAATGCCACCTTTCCTCAAGATCTGGATCGAATAGCTTACGGTATCAACCCATGCCCGGGAACATTATGCTAAAAATGTGGGCCAAATCTCACTATTTGAATTTTGTAATTTGTGCATTTGATTTAACAAACTTCCAAAGAACAAAGCGTCCTGCAAGTTTTGCCTGACACTAGCATTGGGCTGCATGTTTTCGAACGGCATACCAACTTTGAAAGGTCATATGTTGAAGCCGAGAACGCCATCGAGAAAAAAGCAAACATAAATTAAAAAACCATAGGATCTTTCTTGGTGTGCAAATTACAACACATTTAGAAAACTTGTGCTAAACTTAATCTTTGACATTTACATTCACATGTGAAGAGTTTTTATGCCTTCAGTGCCAGACTTTGAACATTTTTTGTTCAGAGCCACATGTCTGGACAAAATATGTAAAGCCGTCAAACCCAGCTAACACAAACAATAATCTGGAGTGTCAGATCTGTTGTAGATAAAAGAAAAAAAATACTTGCCAGCAAGAGGCAAATTTCCACCAAAAAAGAACAGATATGTTAAAATAAATTTCACAGGAAAATTCTCTGATATTTTCTGATGCCAAAAAGTTGTAAACTTGAAAGAAATTACAAATGTCAATGCTTAAGGGCATAAATTTATGATATTAAAACAAAAAAATGACTGAAAATATAAAGTCAGACATTTGTGAAAACGACTGACAATGAGTGATAAATACAGGAGATGAAACTGGATATTTTCAAAAGCATATGTTGACTTCTTGCAAATTTCCAACCTTACAATGTTAGAGAATGTTGCACAATAATCTACAATTACAATAATTGTGTTCGGTAATTGTAATCCACAATTAGATTAATTGTGGATTATTGTAATTTCTTTTCTTGCAAATTTACAACTTTTAGACAGAATGTTCAGCTTTATTCTTGTACATGAGGGTTAATCTGAAGATTTCTGAGTTTTTTGGCAGACATTTTCTCCTCAGCTGCCATTTGCTCTCTTTTATCTTCTATCTTCTAAAACACGCCTTAATGACATTTTTGCCCATGGATCTACGTTTTCAGAGTTCAATTCCTGCTATATCAGGTCTTTCAGCTGTAAGTCTCTGGGAAACATAAACCATGGAGAATCCAGGCATGTCCAGTAATCTTTCATGTACTCCCTCACATGACTATCAAATGTTTCTATCTTTATTTGTGCAAGTGTGTGCATTGCTACAGTTTGTCTTCCCCGCTTATCTTCCCATTAAGATGATGCAAGTAGAAGGCGTTGGGAGCAGCACTGTATCAATATCACAGCAAAAGCAATGAAAGCAGCTTGTTGGGTCAAATAGCTCTGGTAACAGGTCTAATTGGATCTGTGTCAGGTTCTCACTGCAGGTACATCCACCACTGGGAGCAGCAGGACAGAAATCAATACGCCCTTTCTGCATCCATGGACACGCTCTAATTTCATTAAAGGCCTTTCTCTCACTGAGCTTCTAGAGTAAAAGCGAAGTGAATGAATATGCATGGGCAGGTTAATGAAGGTCACTGCATTGATGTTGGAAAATTAGTTTGGCGAAGAAAAGGACAGCGATGACACCGAGACGTGTACGTGAGTCATTATTAGAGGCTTCACATTTATTAAAGCAAAACCTCCACTGTCAGAAAGGCTGCTCCTTTTAGCTCTAATCAGGCTTTCTAGTGCTATTTCATGGTGATCATCAAAAATCACCAAAGTGTGTTTGTACCTATAGTGCAGCCCTGGTTCAGTCTCTTCAAAATCGAAGACGGTTCAGTGAACGAACTGGTCAAGACCTTCGCTGGTTGATTCAGCTCCTCTTGAGCAGAGCAGGAGCTGGAGTCAGAGCTGGGTGTAGAGGGTGGAGAAGTGATGGCAACTTCCTAAAGAGCCAAGAAAAAAAAAAAAATAAATAAATAAATATAACCTGAAGGTATTTGTATTTCCTGAATTTAAGCTGTTCTTTTTGGTAAAGTGAATAAAAATCATGTTTTTGTCACATTAGTTTCAGTTTGACAGAGAGCGGCGGCGGTATTCCTGGTCTGGATCAGGTCTGGAGGTGCCAGAGGAGCAGTCGTTTGTAACGTTGATTCATCAGTAAAGGCCGCGCCTTGATCACTGCAGGACGGCGTTTGATCCATTAGGAGGCCGCTGCATGGGTTCAGCTCTGTAACCTTTCAAAATACACAACAAGCAGTCGGATATAACAGATTACCTCATCTGGTATAATAGATATAACTTCCCTAAAGGGCAAAATAAATAAAAATAAAAATCTAATTAAAGGTTTTTTTTAATTTATAATAAGATGAAATAAACCCATTTCACACTGAAATTTAGAGAAAAACAAAAAAGCAGGAGCACAGTTCAGTTTGTGGTATATCGCCTGTGGTTAGTCCATCCACAGGTGATATTTTCAATTCTTTATTTATAGAATATTCTGACAGTATCTAGAAGTACAACATAAAGTCACATTCAGTGGGGCAAGGCAAAAACTACAGCCATCCATTCAGTGCTGATCACTGAAACAAACAAGAAATATGCAGCAGAATTTTCTTTACCCATAAACACTGGAGAGGAAATTATACTCGCCTCTCTAGTCTTACCATAAAACTCCCATGCTACAGATTTTAAATTATTTAGGTTTCTGACTTTTATTAGTGCCGAAACAGTCAAATCAAACGCACTTTACAATAAAAGTAGTGGTCATCATACCTGAATATGAGGGATGAATTCACTCTCCTCAATCAATTCCAGAGAAGGCATCTCATCATCATCAACCTAAGCAGGAAAAATTAATCATTTAAATTATAAATCTTAATACACAGAACTGGAATCAGGATTTAAGTTCAACTGACTTTGTTTACTTGCATGCAAAAGTATTCAGACGACCAATAAGGGCTTCAAGTCAGAAAGGAAATATATGCAACACCAGGATATTTAGTCAGATGATGCGTCTAAAGTTCAGACTCTTATTGTATGGAGTTTGCATGTGAAGATAAGAAGCAGCATTATAGTGATTCACCCTCCATCCACTGTCTAAAAAGGAAAAATTGACTTTTATTTTCTCTTTATAGTCTCAGATTTTGTAAAACATAATCTAAGCTAAAACATTTGACATGAAAACCAGCCAACAAAAGGAAATTTCAATGATTTTTGTTTGTAATTAGCTTTTGTTACATCATTTTATTGTGTAGTCGAGTTTATTATAGCAGTTTTATTACCAACATTTAATCAACTAAAACAATAAGAAATGTGGCTTAATGTCAGAGTAACAATGTAAAGAGTCCTTCCTTGCATGTTTAGTTTAACAACACACCTACATTAACATATGGGGAGACAGTCTTAAAATCCGATATCCATTACACAGCTCACTGATTGGCTGCCATCTTATTTACAGTCCAGCACCCAGCTGTGACCTTCCAACCAACAGTGCGACTGTACATTAAGCAGTATTGGGCAGCAGCTCCTCCTTCAGTCAGATGATGAGTGTGTTTCATCCAACAGTACACACTGGCTGTGTTCATGTGTGTACTTGTGGTGCTCTGGGCCAGCAGCCCTGACTGTATGGTTGGCAAGATAAGAGCGACGGACAGCGGGGAACAAAAGCTCCACAGCCACACTCAGAGACTGCGTGTGAAAACGGAAGAGGAGAAATGAGAAAAGAATCGAGGACAAGTCAGCCAAAAATTACGACCAAAATGTCGGATTATTGAGCGTTTTCTGATTGTGCAGAAACATTACTCCCATTTCTTTGAGAGTCAATCACAGCTACACATGTGGAAAGATAAATTATATTATTGTTCATTAAAGTAAAAACCCCTCAATCTCAAAGCGATCAATATGTAACAATAGTTATGAGCTGCATTTCAGATATTTATTTCTTCCAGTCACTAGTTATTCAACTCCTCTCAGGAATCGAACACATGCTGGCCTATTCCCAACATAACAGAATATCTGGAAAAATTAATACTGCTTGTATTTTAGCCACACAAAAACTGTATAACACAAAAAATTGTTCTTAATAAAAACTCCAATCAAGGAGTCTGCAACAAATAATGCACACTATTGACACACTTGCTTTGACATGGTTTCCAATCAACATTGTCTTATATTTTATTTCATATACTAATAAAAGTGGCTCAACTTATATATCAGGCTATATAAAAGAACTTTCTGGCACCATGTTTAAACAGGAAGTGGTGGTTGTTTTGAAGCAGGTTGTTCTGATTGGCTTCAATACCAATCACATTGCTTCTGGGTTTGGCATGTTTAAAACAATGGTCAGATTTGGGTGAGTTCATATGAATTAAAACTTTTCTGAAACCGATTCTATGTGTAGATATTAATTTCTACGTGGTTGCAAGGCTACAGACGCACACAGAGAAAAACCTGCCTCTCGTGGAGGAATGCAACATTTTCTCTGAATTACTTACAATTTGTTGTTCTTCAACAACATTCAAAAATGTGTTTTCGGAGAAGTAC
Organism: Poeciliopsis paucimaculata; assembly: GCA_903067055.1. Taxonomy (NCBI): domain Eukaryota; kingdom Metazoa; phylum Chordata; class Actinopteri; order Cyprinodontiformes; family Poeciliidae; genus Poeciliopsis; species Poeciliopsis paucimaculata. The sequence goes on from CAEGAD010064781.1 coordinate 33,826, forward strand.
AGATAAAAACATAAACTCATTTATCTTCTCAAAAGGCAATGTCAGTAACAGTTTAATAATTTATATTTCTATTTTAAATTATGACGATACTAGGTTAGGATCAAGACTTTGCCCAGCTCTAATTACTGGGGTTTTGAATATTATGATATTAATGCGGTTGGACTACCTCCACAGAGAACTCCTTGGATTGTCCAGAACTGTCTCCTGATTTAAGAGACAAAATCAGCTCCTCGTCAATCTCTGGCAGCTCAACCATTCCTTTTCCCATGTACAGACTCACTGGTGTGACCTTGGGACACAGCTGAGGCGAGAAAACATGGCAAAAACTCACAATCTAGACTCAAACACAGCATATAATTTATATTGATTCATAGCGACACATCGTACTGCAGTGTGAGATGTTCCAGGGCACAGGACAAATTTAGATGCGTTTCTGGTGCAGCTTCAAAATAAAAATCAACAAGTTCATTTAAAATCTTTACCGTTTTCCATTTTATCTTAAATAATAAATGTTCCTGTCGACTGCGGAGTTCTTTTACCGTACTTTTCCAAACTCTAAACTCCAGAATTCTGTCTTCTAACCATTTCAAAGTTTAAACACAGAAGTTCACAGGAACATTATGAGATATCTTTCTATAGTGGTCAGACTTTAAATACGTCACCTGCAAAAACCATTAGGAGGCAGGAATAAAGGACATGATGAAGGAAGGAGAGGAGCAACAAAAGACAAAAAAACCAAAACAAAACACAACCCTAACCCCCTAACTTACAAGTAAGACTTCATCAAGATATAGGAGGTTGTTTTAAGTCAATAATTATTTAATATTGATGAAAAAGTACCAATTCCACTGACACATTGATTCACTTATAACTTGGGAAACATTTCTTGTAATAAGTGAAATAACACATTTTGTTAATGTTGATTATAAATATTCCCAATTTATTTAAAACCAGATGCTATATCTTGTTAAAAAGTTACTTGTAAGTTAGTATTGTCTTATTTGAAGGAAAAAAGGGAATGAAGGCGGTAAAAAACTAAAACAGAGGGAAGGACACTAAAAGAAAGGAAGGAAGAGCACAAGGGAGAAACAAATGATATGAGAAAGGAAGGATTATTTTGTGAGACTTACTGTTGCAGAAGTTGCAGGATCGCAGGCGATGCCATGACCTTGGTTAATGAGGGCTGTGTGTATGTAGATGTCCTGATCGGTGTGTGTATCACACAGGAATAGCTGCAGCACTTCTCCAGTGTAGCAGTCCAACGCGCCCACCAGGGTCTGATCAGAGCACAGCCTCCGAAAGGAAGCTGTGGATTCTGCAGTCCAGGTATCCTGCAGTGAATGAGAAACAGACGAGCACGTCAGAAAACATCAACGCTTCCTCCTAAAAAAGTCTTAAATTTGAACATTCTTTTATGCTGTCAGTAAATATAAATTTAACATGGTGTGTACACTTTTCCCTTTTTTGTGGAGCCTGAAAAGTGTTTATTCAGAGTGAGAATGACAATTCCTTTTCTATTTTCAGGCCAAGGGGGTGAATACTTTTTAGTCACTGTAAAACTTATCTGTGACCTGTCTGCTGTGTCCCTTGCTCCTCATGATGTTGTTTGTTCTCTACAAACAGCATCATGTTTGTCTGTAAAGAACAAAGTTGCATTTATACTGAGGTCCGATAACCTACATGTGACCTTTATTTACTAAGCAAGTGGCTGCACTGGATTTTGTTTAGCAGTATCCGAGTGCAGGAAGCCATCCATCTTCATTATAATCAACTTTTTAATGTATTTTATTATTGAAATAGATAAAACATGTAAACACCGGAAAAGCGTTTGCCACTTTTCATCTTGTTTTTGGAAAGCCAACATATCAACCCATTTCACTTAAACTTACTGAAGCTGGCTTGATTCCAGCGAGTATCGAAGGAACTGCTTGTGCTGGAAGAACAGAAAAACTGGACCTGCAAAAGAAAGAAATGAAAGAAAGGAAAAGAAAACTGAAAACACAATAAATAAACATTTGTGCAGCGGAGCCTGGTAATATACGTACTTTAGGAACTTCAGGCTGGCGATCGGGACCAACGTTACATCACCGAAGTCGACGTAGAACACCTCAACATGCGTGGAGTTTAGAACTTTGTGGATTACGACTCGGTAGAACCATATTGCATTGGGCGACACACAGCAGACCTGACCCTGTCTAACAAATGGCTCCAGAAGCTGGTACCGCTCCGACACTTCAGGATAGGTGTAACAACGTCTAATAGACAGGAGAACGATGTCATGCATAAAACTTTATAACCTTATATACCACTAATAGGGGGGGAAACGGATAGAATAACAGAAATAACTCTCTGTGAATCTTCTTCACCAGAGTTTAAGTTGCCACCACCTCATGTCAAACATTAGGCTCTCCAAAGCGCGTGCCTCCTCCGTCTCACTGAACCGGATGTAGAAAGATCCTGGTGACTCCACCTGCTCCACCAGAACTTCCACCAACTCTCGAGCCCGGTGACGGGTCGGCGGGTTGAGACGCTCATTCTGCATGGCGTCGAGCGGCACGGGCGACCTGCTGTGCACCTGCATGGCCGGGTACAGCTCAGGCATCTCCATGACAACAGACTAAGGTGAGCAGAGTCAGAAGAATGTAGCAGTGGAGCACTAAACATTAAGCGATTTACATGCAAGCATAAATTACTTAAACGTAAGTGATTTAGCTTAGAAGAGTTGGATTGTATTGCAAATTGTTGTATGTTATGTTGTAACATAACATGAGGAAAACGCAGGTTTACTGTCACTTTTACTGAAAGTTTTGTGTGGTCTTACCATTTCTTGAATGTTAGATTGACTACAAAACTCCAACTCATTATTCCCGTTATCGGATGTGACATTCTCGCTTCCGTTTTCCCACGGAGATTCTTCTAAAGTGAAGTAGAAGCTCTTGCCTGGTACGTTAAAGTCAGTATTTCCATCAGTTTCCCCTGAACCAGGAAAAATTATAAAGACAACTCCTGTTTTCTCTTGAAACAAAGATACTTTTCAATATTATGGTTATTTCTAGTCTGGTGAAAATAAGATATGTTACCCAACACACTGTCTATAACCTTAAAAAATTATTAAATTCATCCTTTAACCACAATAAAAAAACAATTTGTAAATTTAAGTGATCAGGTTCAGCTTAGCCGTTTTCATCACAGATGATAAATACTCTTTCCAGTGCTTGACACTCTACACTTTCTACAGATCTACTGAAAATAAGGCTCAGTAGGAGTAACATCTGAACAGAATGCTTTCTTTTTACATAATGTAAAAAATAAAAAAATCAACTTCAACTCACTTACTGATTATTCTGTGTCCCATGTGCTAAAAATCATTGAACACAATGTAAAGACTGCGAGAACACAAACTGACGGGCATTTGTGTTTTTGGAAAAACACAGCATTAAGCAGATATATCATTTGTCATTGGCTACTTTTTTTGTGATTTCCAGCCAGGCATAAAATGTGTAAATAAATATGTAAAAAGTGAAAGTCACATGACATGAACAACAAAAAAACATTTTAAACTAGCAGTCAGTGCAGATCAACTACTGGAAAGTGGTGATCAAAGAGGCATCAAAACAGAAAATAACTTTTTTTTTCAGTCAGTAAAATGCATGAACAAACAGGATGCTATATAAACCTATTTGTTTTAAGTCAACAACTGAAAGATTAGTGAAATATGCTTTAGTGTATTTAGTTAAATAATCTGATAATCTCTTGACTTCCTGCGGGATTTTCTGCATCACATTTCTTATTTAATTGTTGAAGTCTAATACATTGAACTATTTATATAGTCATAAAATAAAAACAGAGTTCAGCAGGGCAGACCTAAAAAAAAAAAAAAAAGAAAAAAGAAATCTCCACGTTTACGATGTGATTTGTTTGGTAAATATTTTAGGAGTCATAAGTATGCATACGCACCTGGTTCCATGTTGTCACGATCCCTTAAGTCTACCACTATCCAGCTGTTTCCACTGCTGTCCTCTGCTGATCTTAGGTGGAAAATGTCACTCAGGGCACCAACAAGTTCAGTTACACTGAGAAAACCCCACCGTAAATATGGCAAGTCTTCTCCAAAAAGCCTCTAATGGAATAAAAAAATGTCAAAAAAGATTAAAACATGTGTTTTATATTCATAAATATAAACATAAAATGAACAAGAGAATACCTAATTTACATGTTTCTTACAGTTTCAGCAAGCGTAAAACATGAAATCTTTAGCCTAATTCAATGTGAATGTGTATTTTTTACAATGCATACAAATTTCTAATAGTATTAGACCAATAATATTCTAATTAATTTACCTTGTACTCGGCAGGAAGATCGTGAATTGATATTCCAGCACTCGACTCACCAACAACCTGTAGATTGTTATAAATTTGTTAGTCTTGTCACCGCAAAATTTTATTTTATTTGAAATATGAAGAGCATTAGGAATTTATTCCGCACTAGATATCAATAAAACACTGCAATACAAAAACAAAACTATAAAGAAAATAAAACATTATTATAATTTACATATTTGAAAAGGAGTTTGAAGTACAAAGTTATTTAATCCCACTCCCTGTCCAAAAACATAACATGTTCCTTTGTTTCCTTATTGTAAATTATACTATAAATTCAGTAAGACTTAAACAATAATCTTTTTGAATACTTACTTCTTAATAATTAGTAATGTAATTTCTCTATGGGAGCAATCAAGATTTTTTTAATTTGAATTAATTTCTCTATGTAAATAATACAACATAAATTTCCATTGATTATATTTTTTTTAATTCTAAAGGTTTTCTGGTTGAAATCCAAGTTTCTGGATGTAACCAAGTTTATTCAAGGTGACGAACTTTGTGAGAAAATGGTGCTTTTATTTTGTTGGTTTTGTGAACGTCAATGAGGCAGACAGATGTGACGGCTTGAGGGAAACTGTTTTAAATTACAGCTCCTGATTTATGCTCCATGTCATCCCACTCTTTGCAATTTGTGCTGCTGTACACAAACGAACCATGATGGCAGGTGGGAGACATCCATGCAGTGTCTCTTTGCCAAAGCATGTCAACGTCAAGGAAGGTGTGTATAAACTGGTGTGAAGTCTGACCTTTTGTAGCTTGTCCTTCAGCTCTTGACTAACAGTGCCAGCAACACTGTTCTCCAATATCTGATGTTGGAGCTCCTCCTCAAGCTAATAAAGATATTAAAAAAAAACACTGAGTCAAGAAACAAGACAACTCAATTATGGACACTGGGACGTTCCTTTACGCAATGTAGTTCTTTAACAAATATGTTAATCATGACCATTCTTGCATTACCATATGTAAAAATGACTACTTGACTGATTTGAACCTCGATGCTTAACATGCATCTAAAATATACATGCAATTCTTACACTTTTTACAACATTTGTTTTTTAATATATTCACATTAGCAACAAAATTTCAAGATTTAGTAAATAATTCAGCTTCCTTAAAGTTTACCTATTATGCTTGACGAACAGGTTAGGATGGGTTTATGGGCTATAGAAAACACGTTTATTACATTTTTTACAAAAAGATTCTTGGATAATGAGATTTTAGACCAAATAAGCTTATTTGCCAGGTCTCCGATTGACGTGAAAATGGGTGCAAGTAGGTCAGCGTGAATGTAGATACACCTGTAGATATTTGAAAAGCATTAGTAGAGCCTACTGCACATCAAACAAGAAAGCAGCAAGTGGTTCCTGAATGGCAAATCAGCAACAAAACTCTTGTCTTTTCCAGCAGCCATTGTACAGCAAATATCTGTAAAACCAGCTGATCAAATGTGCTGGAGCGCCACTTGGGTTACTAGGTAATCAATAGGATATATACTGTTGGGATTATTATGGGGGGTTTTTTAAGCGCATGGGACATTTTAGTAGCAGTAGAGACCCAAAAGGAAGTTCAAAAACATGAAAAATATAAATTTTGCATAATAGGTATACTTTAAGATTGAACAGTAAGGAGTTATATGTCAGGTGCAACAGTAAAACCTCTTGAGAACAAACCTTAAGTACATTTTGATGAAACAGCCCACCATCTTCACAGGGTGCTTGTTCAGAGTCAGGGCTGCTCTGCAGAAGCTCCGGTGAGGGACTCCCAGGCGACATGTTATGGTCAGGCTCCAAAGTCGTTTCAGGTGGCGTCAAAGGACTTTGATTCACTAAAACTTCACCAGACAAAATGTTTTATGAACGGAAAAGTTCAAAATTCAACAAACAGTTTCCGGGAACTTTCCAAAACAAACCTGGAGATTTTGTCGTCGTAGGAACTTTGATATCCGAGTTATTGCAAATTGGCCTGCTAGAGGAAACCGATGGCGGCTTTATCGGTCCGGTTCTACTTGGTGTGCTGAACGGTCTCACGGGTGGCCTGGGAATCATGAACGGTCTCATGACATTTTGAGACCGTTTATAATTCTCTGCCTCCGTTTTCAGATAGAGAACTGAGCCCAGCCTCCCTTGCTGGATTCCAATCAGGTCTTTTGCTACCTCCAGCATCTCTCTGGTGGAGTAGAAACCGTAGTTATGGATGCGGAGCGGGAAGCCATAGAAGCGCAGATAGCAGTCCTCTAGCTCGGACAGTCTAAGTGGACCCTGAAAGAGATGAATTACACACATACCTCTCATGTGGTTTGGTTCACAGCCACAGACATGTGAACAGATAACACTACACCTCACCTTAAATGTACATTGACCACAATGAAAAACATCATGCAGAGATGTGAAGATTCCAGTAGTAAGCAACAACATTAAATCTATGAAATTACATTTTCTGCTAAATTGTTTAAAACTGTTAAGATCAAAATGTATTGTTCCTTAGGCCAGACAGTAACATTTTAAATTAGATTTTTATAAATGAGGGCTGAAGTTTCTCCTTCTTATTAATTTTGCCAATATGTTGCAAACAACCATTTTTTGCCTACAAGAAAATTATTTAGAGAAATGCTGCCACTGAATTAAACTGACTATTTTTCTTAGTATTAGTATCGAGTATAACATCTTAGCATGGTGACCCATCACTTTTATTCTAAATAAAAGTCAAAGATTGATGTAAATGTGGTGTTACCTTAGAGTCATACCTGGGAGAGCAGGACGCGGAGCTGTGCCCTCAGGTTGGCAGGGAGGGCTGGAGGAGGGCGACCTCTTCTTGGGAGCGGTGAAAATGGAGGCCGAGGACAGTAACGAGAGGAAAACTTCTTAGACTTCTCAGACTTTGATATGCGCTGCTTGGCCACTAGCTGCTCGATGTTTTGAGTGTTCTCGTCACTCACAGCTGAAGAATCACATAAATGCAACAATGTGTTAGTGAGAAAAAACTAAAAACCTCAAACTTTACGTTCAGACTCAAGAATTAAAAACTATTTAGAAGACCTTAAAAAATGAAAGAAGTCGTAGTTGATGAATGCATAAACTTCAATAAAGAATTAAAATGAAACAGCTTTACAACTACAACATAAAAATATTAAAATGATAAAGTGTCATGAAAACCAAACAGTACATCAGAGAGGATACAGATAACACTTCACCTCAGCCTAAATGCACATTCACTACAATGAAAGATGGTGGTGCCATTATCAAGTAATACCTACCCTTTAAATATAAACTTCCATCTTCCCTGAAGTTCACAGAAACAACCTCTGGCATCTCCTGAACCATATCCATAACATTCCTGAAACCCAGGACTTTCAGGGGCATCGGATGTCCCAACATAGCAACATAGTCTCTTCTCAGCTGGTCAGGGTCCAAACCCAGTTTAGATGAAGTGAGAAGGGATCGAACATCCTTCTTCAGTTTGGCTAAAAGTTCCTCTTGGCTCATACTGTCTGCTTGAGTCTGGATTGGACCAAAGAAAACTTGACAATTACAATTCAGCTTGTGCTAACGCCCACACAGTCTCATGTGAAAACCACATTAAATATTAAGTTATTTCAAAACATATGTTCAACATTGTGTTTTTATTACCATTTATCTGATTTTGCTTCAATTTGATTTGTTTTTTCTTGTAATGCACTATTTTGTTTACTCCAAAACATATCCTTTAGATTTTGGTATCTAAATAATAATATGGGATAAAATAAAATCCCATAAACTTGTGCAGTCTATTGCTGATTGTAGAAAACTCTACTTTAATACCAGCAATAGTATTAAAGTAACAGACAACATGGCGTACCAAAGGTACACAGTAATTCAACTTGTGTTGATCCTCAAAACATTCAACTGTGAAAGAAATTATACATCAAATTTAAAATTCTGTTTTAATTTTGCATGCACTTGAAAACTGTGACGCAGTCGCATATGTTGAGTTCAACGTTCCCTAGTATTTCAATACGACCAATCTCAATAAAACACACAATCTCCTATGTACATAAAACAATATATATACATATACATTTACATAAAGTAGAAAGTAAATCTCCACTTAGTTTCAATGCCAAATTGTTAAGAGTTTCCGGCTAGCTTTGGCTAAGCTACATTTTAAGCATCTTAAGCTACATCCGCCATCTTTCTTTAGCATATTAGCCACAATAATATTCCGTCAACAACGTGGCGGTAAATTATACGACAGTTTTTCTATATTGGACTCAATTGCCAATTAAATCATTATCTCTGTAAAATGTTGTAATTTGGGAAAAGGTAACCTGGAGCTTCCCGTGGTCAGAAAATGTCAACGCTGTAGCCTAACTTGTTCGCTAGCCTTAGCCTCACAATTCACAAGAGTAAAACAATTCGTTTGTCCTCTTTCTAATGCTCAAATTAATTTATAATCTCCCCAGGCGCATTAAGAAGAAATAGTTAAGATTACGTAAAGTCCAAACTATAATGCCAACATTTCTAACCACGCATGTTTAGGGGTATGAGCTAATTAATCTCTCAACACCTGTTATTTATTTGTTTGTTTCAACCAGAATACCAGGTCGCACAACCAGCGAAATACCGAAAGAGGGGGGAAGTTTTCAGCTAGACAACCACATTTGAATTTGAAAGGAAACCTAATGTAAACTTCCTTTTGTCCCTCTTGAACGCGTTCCCTCCAAGCTTAAACACATAAAACACAACCTAGTGCTGCAGCACCAACACACAGGAATACGGTTGGGTATTAAAACAACTCAAATAAGAAATTAATTAACAATAAAAATTCAGATTTATAACTACACGGGAAATTTGACCTACCTACTCGGATTCATAAAATGATTGGGAGTAAGAAGGCATCAATAAACCAGGTGTCTATCGTGACATTGCCTCCGCACCATTGGGAAGCCGGTGCGACAAGAGGCGTGCAGCAGTGTGGGCGGAGTTTCTACTTCAACCAGGGATGGTAAGAATCCATTCGAGCTCTGGGAGAGCCTTTTGACAAGACTAACAATTGTGCGATCTACAAATCTGCATCTTATGGCGAATTGCTCAAAGAATAAGTAAGAACCCCCATTTGAAGTGAAAATAGGTGGAATTCTAACACTTTGTATAACCAGGAAACCATATCCCCACTGTGACACATGGTAGCTGCATCATGTTATTGGGATATTTTTCAGGAAAAACCGGGCGAGATAGGTGAAGATAAATGGGAATCCTAGAAGAAAACCGGTTAGTGGGTACAAAAGGGTTGAGACCGGATGGAGATTCACACTAAAGTACAACCAAAGTTACAGTAGAATGAGTCTAACTGAGAATTGTCGGCAAGATCTTTACAATTTTTCTTCGTCTATTCCAACTGAGCTTTTATTATTATCCGTAAAAGGACATACAAGTAAGTTTCTAGATGTGTCAGGCATGTAGAAATACTCTACTGATACTGTACATTACCGTTCAGCGATGACACCTGTCAAAATATCCTGTTTAATTAAAGACACACTGGGGAGGATATTGAATGTTCTCCTGTGTGAAAGAAATGATTATTTCTTGAGAGGCCTGAGTCAACACATTCCTAGTTTGGACACTCTGAGACTCCCTGAGCTTCTGCTTAATTAACCTCACATGTTTTCCCTCGCAAAATGCATGGTTGAAACTAAAGTAAAACGTACATGCAAATGTTTTAATAGTTACACATTCAAAACTAAGGGCTTTTTAGAGTCACCAGTTTTTGGAAACTAAGGAAAACCCACACATGCGTCTCCCAGGAAGGTTTTAGTCAAGATGCCAACACAGGAGCTTCCTTCTGTGATGCAACAGCATTCACTAATGCAAAGTCACCATGATGCAAAACAAAAACTAGCAATATTATTGAGGTTCTTTCTTTTGATGGAGACAATCTCTACATGAAAATGCTTTACTGTTGCCATGGATTAATCTTTTGTAATGTTTCTTGCTATCTTAAAGGGAGCCTATTATGCAAAATTCAAATTTTGCATGTTTTATACTTCCATTCTCAACTGCTTCTAAACGTGGGCCAAGTGCTTAAAAAAAACCTCAGCTATTTTTTGGCAATAGATTAATGTATTTTGGTGTCTGAAAAACTCTTCAGAATGTAACGTAACAAATCAGCAGGCACTTCTCTTCAACTATCAATCCCAATGAAGCCCATCCTGTTACCTAGCAACCTCAGCGAAGCCCAGCCCTTCAAAGAAGAAGAACACGTTTTCTCACCTGGTTTTACCCATGTATTTGCTGTACAATGGCTGCTGGACCAAATATATGTTTTGTTGTTGGCTTACCAACCACAAGCCACTTCCTGCATTCTTGTTGACTGTGCAGGAGGCTCCAGTTCCGCTTTTCACAGATGTACGGTTGTATAATTGCACATCCGTTTGCAGCTGTTTTCACGCATGAGTGTGAATGTTGAGTTGGGGGTGTGACCAGCAGCAGCTTATTTGAATTTAAAGTGACAAGAGGCCCTAAAACACCTAATACTAAAACGAGCTCAAAACAGGCTAAACTGAACAGGGTAAAATCTCATTATCTAATTATGATTTAATGCAAAAATGTAATAAACATGTTTTGTATAATCCGTAATTGTATCCTAGCATAATAGGTCACCTTTGAACATTTGTTACCTCCAGTGGCCCTCCCCTATGACTGCTGTTTAACTCCCACACTCAGACAGTCCAAACAATCCTTATCCAGTCCCATCACCAGATTGTAACACCTCAGACCTGAGCTTCAACTTCCATTTGAACTGGGTCCAAAATTTCTTCTCTCTTCATGTCAGGAAAGCAGTACTGACCCATCAAAAGAAAACAGCTCTCCAGCCATCACTCATAGATTGTTTACAGCTGAATTTCCAGCAGATATGGAGAAGCCCCTCACTGTGAAGCCAAACCACAGATCCAGAGCAATGCCACGGAAGAAGGAAGGGAAGAGTGGAGCCCCACTGTCTGAAAGAAGTCATCATCAGAAACCGCCAAAGGCACGTCACCACACTGGAGCTCCATCGGTCAAGAAGGAGAAAAGGGAGCTGGAGAAGTCAGAGACAAACCAGGAGAAGGTTGAAGTGGAGAAAGAGGCAGAGGTTAAGCTGAAATCTACTGTGGTGGACATAGACCGTGTTAGAGAAATCAAGGTCCAGGAGGAGAACTTGTGGCTGCTGGAAGCAGCGGAGCAGGACGGTGAGTTAATGCACAGGAATATAATTGGTTGTTTTCCTTTTAGCATTTTTATGTTAGCTTTTGTTTAGGTGGTTGAGTTCTGAAATCTTAAGTCAAGATTTTATTGAAGCACATGTTTGTCTTTCTGCATGTTGTGGTTGAACAGAGCACTATCCATTTCTGCAGGTCTAAAGCGCAAAAGCCTGGGAGTGTTTGAGTGGCTGCTGATGGTGTTTGCCTTGAGTTTGGTTCTTCTCTTCCTTCCTATTTCCATCTGGTTCTGTGTCAAAGTATGAGCTACAACTCCAAGATCAATTCGCAGTGATCTACTTCAAGTAACTGCAAAACTGTCCATAGAAATAGAAAAAACACATCTGTGAATGGAAAGAACATGCATGCATTTTTTGATGGTTGTGTCAAAAAAAAATGCTTGTTTTGTACCGATAACTACATATCAACTAATTTTTTATTTAAAGCTTAGTAGTCATCCAATCTAAGCTGAATCTCAGATTCAAACTCATCTATACACTTCAAGAAAAAGCTACACTGTAAAAACACAAAATCTTAAGTATTTGTGGTCTAGTTTCTAGTACACACAGTGTTGAGTTGAGAGCTGTTATCTTGATTCACAGGTAGTGCGAGAGCACGAGAGAGCTGTGATTTTCAGACTTGGTCATCTACTGCGAGCGAAACCAAAGGGACCAGGTAGGCACAAATCATTTTCATACTTTCCTCTTCATGCTGTAATATAAATTAACTTATCTGACTTTTATGTTTTAATGATTATGAAAAACCAAATTCTTCAATAAAATATGGGTCAGAAGAGATGAAAGGCTATTTGATGTTGCTTTCACTAATACATATTGTATTTTCACTTATTCCCATTTCAACTTGTTATGGCCACAAACTTCAATGCATTTTGCTGGGATTTGGATAAAAAAGCTGCATAATTGTGAAGTATAAAGACAAAGTGTTTACACTTTATGTCTCTACCAGCTTAAATACAGAGCATCTCTGAACATCTATTTTTAAGAAGGGATGCATCTAAAAGTTGCAGGAAAGTAGCTCAATAGGAATGGAGTTGGGCACACCTATTGTGACTAACACTGTGACATTGTTAGTTGTTTTATTTAATTGTTTTTTTTACCTTGCACATGAATTTATTGCCCAAGAACTTCTGACTTCAGCTGTGTCCCCTATCATATAGTTGCAAACTGCAACTGGATGTCTTCTAGTTTCTTTTTGCCACTCTAACATACAAGCCGGAGTTGCTGTAGTGGCAGACTATTCAACCCGAGCTGAGGGTTTCTGCAGCTCCTCCATATTATAGGCATCCTGGTTGCTTTTCTGATTAACACTCTCCTCCCCTGGCCAAACAGTCTACCCTTAGACCACTAGAGGGAGATGTTGTAAAACTAATTAGAGATTAGAACAGCAAATCAAAGTGGCAAACTGACAAACATACATGTGTTGCACTCCTACCTTCATTCATGTAAGTTATATTAATTAAAAAATACTCTTACTCCAAGCTATGGCATCTATGCAGACACACTCCTCCCATTTACATTTTTCGGTGTAATAAGACATAAGTCATAGGAAAAGGGAGGTGGATGCGATGTGGGGATGTCCTTGTTCAATTTTTCCACTTTTGTTTTGTTTCGTATTGTCATTATGGCTAAATCAAAAAAAGAGGACAAAATTGTTTTGATTTTTCATGACTGATCCCTCAATAAAACTGTTTGACAAGAAGTCTTCCTATGAGGGTGCCAAAGAGGCCTTATCTTATCAAATCAAACCATCTTCAGTTAGAGTTGTCAATATATTGTAGAATGGGTTGCCAAATGTTATTGAATTGTTTCAATTTGCATATGCATCTCCCTTTTTAGATTGTTAAAAATGTCAACCTATTTCTTCTAATTTAATAACTATACACTACCTTTGTTGGTGTATCAAGTAAAGTCCAAAATGTATGTATTCAAGGTTTTGTCTAATGTGAGAAAATGTGGAATGAAAAATATGGATTCCTTTTCAAATTGCTGTTATTGTTGTTTCTTTGGTTGTATCAGAGCCTAACATTTTGTATTTGGTTTGAAAATATGACGTTTACACTCCTTGAGGATTAGCATCTGGTGAGCAATAACAGCAATCAGTAGAAACAGGATAAAGCATGATTGGTCACCCATTAAGGTCATAAATCATGCCACATATTTTCAAGCACTGTTCTATAACACTGATATTTACACTCTGTCTTTTCTCTCCAGGCCTCCTGTTTTATCTTCCACTTCTTGACGTCTGCCACAAAGTTGACATTCGGCTCCGGATGTTGAAGGTTCCTTCTCACATGGTAAAACACACTTGGCAGTCAGAAGTAATCACACAAAAAGTAGCAATGAAACATCTGACTTTTTCCTACAACATCTTCCTGCAGGTGGTGACGAAGGACCTGGCGAGGCCGGAGCTGAGCGCTGTGTGTTATTACCAGATAGAGAATGTGGCTCTGTGCAGCGCAGCTCTGTCCAACTTGACCTCGGTGCTACAGAGTCTGGTTCAGGCGGCCATCAGAGATGTTTTCGCCCAGCATACTTTCAGTCACATCCTGCAGCACAGGCGGAAGATCGGAGAGCAGATTCAGAAAACGCTGGACTCTGTCACTTGCCGCTGGGGAATCAGGGTGGAAAGAACTGACATGTGATTTTTGTTAATTAATTTCTGAAACAATTTTCCAGTACTGTTGACTTACTTGAAATGTGCAGAAGGGAATCAGAGCCATAAAAAATGATCCCTCATGGTCTTTGTTTGATTTTCATGTCAGAGACGAGCTCAGTTTTCCTGTGGAGCTGCAGCAGAGCCTGGCTGCTGATGCCGAGGCCAAGAGACAACAGCAGTTCACTGTAAGGCATCGTGCATTTTAAAATCAGTTTGAGATACATTCTTTCTTCTTAATATTTTTGGTTTGTTTCATACATTTTAACAAACACAACAAAACTTTTTTAGTATGTTTTATTTAAGGTCCAGTTTGAAATAATTTCCTGACTTCTCAGATGAAATACATTTCAGGTCTTTCTGGTCCTTAGCAGGTGAAGGCATCAGAAAGGGAGACAGCTGCCTGGGAAAGTTTTAGAGCCTCATTCCGTCATCTCCAGCCTGCATTGGTCCTTCCTCTCGTTCCGGATCTTCTCAACATGAACTCTGACCTGACCTCCCTCCCACCGCCACCTCCTCTCTCTGAAGACGGAGGGGACATGATGGCGGCATCAGAGAGAGACTCTCCGATGATGTGACAAACATTTCATTAATATTTTAGTAAATATATTTTGCTAAATGGGTGTAATTTAATCACACTGGGTCAATATACTATTTAACATTTTAAATAAAAGCTCATTGCAGTGATTTTCAAGGTAACAAAGACATATATATATATTACAAAATGTTTTTTGGAAGGAATGGTATGAAAAATAAAATAAAAATAATAGTACAAGTAAAACTTTATTTACTGAGCACATTTCAAAATAAATGAAAACAGGATTAAGAAATGCAATTTTAAAATATGTTTTTATTTTTTAAAGACCTAACAGGGATATATGCTTGCAGAAGCCCTCTGATATCATCTGTGAAACGATCTCCAATAAATTCCACTCTAAAATAAACTGGAAGCCAGTGTAGTTTCATCAAAATCAAAGTCACATGTGAAAGCATCTATATTCACCAGAAAACAAACACCAGAACATCTGCAGATTATTTTAGGTGCAAAAGTTGCAGTTTTCAGAACTGTTCAAACTAACATTGTTTAAACTGCATGCATTTATTCGTATTCAGCTTATGCACAATTATACTGTCTTTCTTGACATTAAATATAACAAAATATCTAAATATATTCATCACTTTAATTTGAATTTACAAAATAGCAAAGGATAAACAGGGACGCCAAGAACATTTTCATAGACATTTATTAATACAACAGGAAGAAGAGAGACATTGAAGGGACAAAGGGTTGACAGGTGCCACAGCAAGCAAATGCACAGCACACACAGTATCAGGAAATGGTATTATTGTATCCTTGTACAATAATAAGGTGATAAAAGAAAACCTCTCCATCCTGTAAATGTACATTGCTTTTCTGTTATCGTTATTTTTTTTTATTTATGCGTCACACTTTGAGAAGTCGTGGGTGGTTAAATGTAGCCGATTAGACTTTTCTTCTTTGCCAAATACAACAAAATTAAATAAGACAGCCTCAAACATAAACATAGAGTCACTACATGTTTTCATTGAGGCGTTGCTTTCTTTTTTGGCTTCAGATGTGGGTTATGTTTCAGAAGTTGGTTCTGCAGCTGGAGGTGGAGAATGAGGTGGAATCTTTTCCTCTGAAAAAAATAAAAAAGGCATTGTAAACTTTAATGCTCATGTCTGTTTTGTCCAGGAAGTAGCAACGTTTTACCATCTTTGCTTGGAGACTCAGGAGCAGGCTGTCTCTGGAGCAATCTCTCCAGGTCCTTAATCTTATTCAGCGCTTCAGACAGAGCCTCCTCAGCTTCCATAGCTCGCTTCTCAGCAGTCATTGCTAGCATCTCAGAGTCACTGAGAAAAAAAAAACATGCGATGCCTCCATTTTTTGGTTGCACAACTTAGTGAAAGCCACTCTGCATGTTAATCATAGGAATATTTAAAAAATAAATAAATAAAAAAGATACATGCATTTCCTTTCACCACTTCTGATATACTTTTACCAAATGTGTTTTACTTTGTAACATTTTCAGCATTTTAACACAAATAACTGATTTGTGTTAATAAATTAAAAACAATTAGGCCACAATCTGATACAAAAAAAATACAAAGCTGTGCAAAACGTTTTAGTAATCATATTCCATAAATTAGAATATATTTTCAAATAAGGCTAATTTGTCAACTGGTTGTACAGGATTTTAATCAGGGGTATCACAGTAAAGAAAGTCAAATATACATGTAGGATACACATTTTTGTGTATTTCTCATAGAAAAAAAATTAAAACTTTCATTTCCACTCCAGCTAACAGTAATTATTATTTTGTATTGCTTTAACACATAACTGTCAACTGAATTCACTCAGTTTTGTGGTTCTCATGTGAGAAAGAAGGTTGAGGGTATACTTTCTCAAGACAAATTTAACTTTCATTTATTATTTATTGATAAATAATAAAAATATTTATAATCAAAACTATAAATCAAGCACAGAAAATGGAGACACGTGTCCTACCTTAGTTCTTTCTGCAGCAGCACCACTGATGCTAGATTAGAGAAAGCTTTTTTATCTTTTTCTGTTACTGGAGACGCAATCAGCTCATGGCCCTGATGGAGACATACAAACGGAGTTCAGACAGACAGATGATTCAGTTCTGTAGATAGGCAAATATTTCTGTCAATTGTTGAAAAAAATCCATGTTTTAAATCATCTGACCCCAGGCAGCTGGACCAAGCCGTCATCCTGGTATATTTGAATGATGTTTCTATCATAGTCTATCAGCATCATTGATGGCCTCTGCAGGACGACAGCATTATTTATTTTACTCTAATGATGAAAAGTAGAAATTCACATTTGTAAAACAATTTCTATCTAACAAAAATATTTAATAGTCTATAATTCCTTCAGCATATTTTGCACTTTATTCTTTGATTGCATAGACAATGTTCAAAACCACAAACACAAAGAATGAAGATAAAACAATTAGTTTATTTTATTGGGCATTTAAATACAATGTAAAATTAGGTAGAAGAATGGTTTTATCTAGTTAGAGTTTGGTTGATTATTAGAACTTATTAAAGCACCAATTAGCTCACAGTTTTAATCCCATGAACAAACAGAATTACAATACAAATCAGTTTTCTGATTTTTTTCTAAAATCTCTTCAGATGTTAAAAATAGAGTCAAGAAAACTGTTTAAAGAGATATATTGTATCATGTTTTTTTTTTTTCATAGAAAACTAACTTCTGCAAAAGTAAAACAGGAAATAACCCAATGCTAAGCTTGAACGAGCATGACCTTAAAATACAGCTAAAAACTTATCTATTTGACTGCCCTCTAGTTCTCTTTCAGGTTCTTCACTCGTCATCTAAAAAAATAATCAAAGCAATACTTACTATCATATTTATTCACAAACATCTTTCATTGATTTTCTAACAAATTAATGTAACAGATGTAATGTTTCTGTGCGCGTGTGCGAGATCGTTCCTCCACAGAAAATCTTTGCGTTGCTGAAAACTCTGCACCCGTTTGCAATTAGCTGATTATCTGCAGTGGAGTTGTGAGAGAACCGTCTTTGCCTGATTATCAGCCATTCTAGTTGAAAACGCGTATTTGATTTCCACAACAAGATGTAATGCTGTCAAACCTCCTCTTATCAAATTGCCATTGGATTCCCAACATCCCACTTTCACCTACTGTCCTGTCAGCCATCTTTAATCATTGCCAGAGAACCCAGAGTTCAAGCCTTCCCCTTGTTGTTGTTATTCTGTCTGTGTAAATACATTTCTGCGTATAATTCTGCATGTGGATCAAGAAAATACCCGGCAAAATGGAAGTATATTAAAGGATGTACAGATTAATTAAGCTAAAACTAATCTTTGCTTAATTTTATTTCATGTTGTAGTTTTTTCAAGGTATTTCTTTATGAGGCATTCTTCCCAAGACATTTATAGTTCACATCATTAACCTCAGTTTTTTCTGGCTCAGTCTCATCTGTGGTTTTGTCAGGTTGCCTGGGCTCTTGTAAAGGACCTTCACTGGTCTGTAACACACACAGGCACCGAGCTAATACTCAACCCTTTATAGAATAAGGCAAAGCACAAAGCAGTGCAATATAAACCCTTAATCTATATTTGTGGATGTGCTACATGCTATTTCTGCAAACATACCTATCAACTCAAGCTAATGATGGATTCAACCTGATATTTGTATTTTCTACAAATATTTTCTGGTTGTAGAAAATATAGCCTATTTTCTACAAATAGATTGTAGAAAAGTCACTAGTAAAACATATCAGGCAAATATCTAAAGGCATGATAAAATCTGTATTTTCTAATATTTCTGAACTGTTTTTAATCTAAAGCCAGTAGCAGAGAATGTTTTTTTCTCCCTTTCCTCTCCTCTGGCAAAGTTACCAATAAATTCAGCAGATTTTTCAATTTTTCCACAATCAGCAAGTCAAACAGCCATGACCTTTGGTAATATTTAAATATATTTAAATATGGAAGGACATTCCCTCTAAATTGCATAAGAGAGTTGAGAGACTAGGAGCACATTTGTCTTTTGTGTCCGGTTTCACAATTAGAAACGGAGCAGCTAAGATTTTTACATATCCAGCAATGAACTTGGAAAAACAATTAAGTTCAATCAAAATTTGTCACTTAACCTAACAACTCTAAAGCTTAATGCTGTCAAACCTAGTCTAGTTCATATCACTAACCTCAGTTTTTTCTGGTTCAGTCCCATCTCTGGTTTCGTCAGCTTCCCTGGGCTTCTGCAAAGGACTTTCGCTGGTCTGTAACACAGACAGACTCCCAGCTAAAACTCAAATCATTTATGGAATAAGGCAAGGGCTTCACAAAGCAGTGCAATATAAATCTATATACATCATTAATCTATATTTTTGGATGTGCTATGTGCTATTTCTGTACCAGATTCACAAAGCAGAATGCACTAAATATATGCAGACACAAACATGTGCAAAAACTTAACCAATCTTTTAAATAGACTATAGACTGTGTCAGGCAAATATATAAAGGTATGATAAAATCAGCATTTTTAAATATTTCTGAATAGTTTTGTAATCTAAATCCAGTAGCAGATAATGTTTTTGTTTTCTGTTCTCTCCTTTAAAAAAGTTACCAATAATTTTTAGCAAAATTTTTGTTTGTGTGCATAACAAACAAACATGGTCTTAGTAATGCATGTCTATATATATATATATATATAAATAAATATTGAAGGACTTTCCCTCTAAATAGTTGCAAAATGCATTATTTACATGTGAGATGCTATTTCTTCATAGAGAGGTTAGGAACAGATCCATCTTTTGTGTCCAGTTTCAGAATTGGAAACATGCAGAAGTTAAGATTTGTACATTTCTAGCACATACTTAGTGAACATGAAAACCATTTAACTTCATTCATAATTATCATTTAGTCTAACTACTCTGGGATGCCTTTATGATGGGTTGTCACCTGAGTGTCCATGCTTTCTGGTGGCTGAGGGCTGCTTGCAGTTTCTTCGGACTGCCTGATAAGTTCCTCCTCAAATTTCTTATTAACTCCTTTGAGCAGTATTTCCAAACTTTCCAACCATTTTTTACCATCTGTCTGAGGATAGAAATTAAGCTTGGTAAATAAATAGCTGTTTTTGCTGTCATATCAAAACCACATGTACTGAAAATTGTAGACTAACTGTAACTCCTATTTATGTAGTCTACTATTAATAACACACTTGCTATAGATTCTACAAAATTATAACCTTTTATGCGTGTTTTAATACTGACAAATCTTCATTTTTGCAATAGAGACATTTACTGAACAGCCAAAACAAACTACTACACAAATGCAGACTTGTGCACTGGCTTTCTAAAACATCTTCAGAAAAGTTTAGGGCCACAGTCAAAGTTGAAAAGATGCTGCAGTGTCATTTACCTCCAGCTTTTTAAACTGTTTTGTCTTATCGTCCACATCTGCATCATTAGGGTCCACTATAAACGCCTCCTCCAAAATTAATCTGCTTGCTCTAGAATAGAAAAACTGTTCTGTTGTATAAATTCATTAACCTTTTGATACAACATTTAATGCAACAATAAAAAGTGACAATTTTTGATACCTGGTAATAAATCTGGAATAGTAGAACAATATCTTAGACAGCCTTTTTGCATCCTCAGATAAAGCTTGTATTGAGTTTTCTGTTTTGTCTTCACGGTTCAGATCTTTATCTTCCTCCTCAATCTGGTCAGGTAACATGAGAAGCAATAGAGCCAACATCCAGCTTCTTTGACCTTCATGAAGACAAGTCACCTGAAAGGACAAAATGAAATAAACATTCATTATGACAGTCAACTAAAGAACAAGATAAAACATTAGTTATTTATCCTTCTCATTTACAGTGGGCCAATGGCTGCTCACTGACAAAATATCAATTGCAGTAATTAATTATTGAATAAAATGTGAGGACAACATTTTGGGATAATATGTCTGATGCAGGTATATTGTGATCTACTTGTAGTTGCTACATTTAGTGTTTGTTGTGAAATACTTTGTGTTATTAGTGGCCTTTATTCACATAAATCAGACAAAAAATAGGCAGAGACACAAGGAGGAAAGAGAGGAGCAAAGGTCAGGAATTAAACTCAGTACAGCTGTGAGGACTAATAGCTCATCAATATGAGCTATTATGTCTAAAATGAACTCGAAAACTTCTTGAAGTTAGGATTGTGACTTGAAATTCAGAAACTCTGTTCCAACGCTCAAGTTAGATTCAATTTGGCTGCCACACATAAAATGTTGTGAAAGTTGTAGGTTCAAATTGTTCAATTGCCCTTCTGATGGGCAGGATTTCATTACCTCAATGGTACCCAAAGTTCAGGTGGAGAAAACAATCGATTCAATAGAAGAACTCAAATCCGATTCCTGGGAATTCTGAATCGAACCAAAATGCTCAAAAATCAATTTCAAGTCTGCTTAATTTTTTGTAAAATTATATTTTGAATAATTCTTAGCTATTTTTTTTTTTCCTTTCTTCTTTGATACTGCTAATGTTTGTCAGTCTGGTCACCAAAAAGAAATGATATTTTCCTGAAGAGCGTTTAAAACTCACCTCTTCTAGCAGTTTCTTGTTCTCGGTCTCAGTGAAGCCGAACAGGCATTTTATGAGCCCCTTAACCTCATCCATCGCCTTTTCTGTCTCTGAGCTTTTTGAACAGACACACACAACACAGAACTTTAAGCAATCTGTAAATAGTACATGAAGATGTTCCTGAATACAATGTCATGCAGCCCTAATCCCTGTAATAATTTATTGCAGTGAAACTGCATGGTAAATATGTACTCTTATATTAGTTTCATAACCTTATAGAAACTAGCCTTGTAGTCTGCTGGAGAATGAGAAACTATTATTCTTCAATAGACCACAAATACCAATTATGTTATTATTTTTAGGAAATTAGAACAATAAATGTTTAAATTAAAAGTATTTTGAACAAATACGTAAATCTGTCTTGCTCTACTAATAAAAAACAGATCAGTCCAATTGTGATAATGAAAATTATGATAATAAAGCAGCTTTGCTTTTTGACCACATGAAGATGCAATGAACACTTTTAAAAGGCTCTTGAAATATTGAGGCTTATCTAGAAAATATTATTCAAAGAGGCATTTTCTACTCAATTCACAATTTGAGCTGTACATTAAGAGATTTAATTTACAAATTTAGAAAGGTAAATTGAATATATAAAACACTTACTAAAAGTCAGAGATGTTTTTGACCATTCTTTTGCCCTTTTGTTTGTTTGTTTGTGTGTTCGTTTGTGTGAAGGGGAAGTGCAAAATTATCTTTTCAGCTGTGTCCTTGCAATGAGACAAAGCTTCTTCCAGTTTTCTCCAATCAGAGGGGGTCATTGCTGTCTCAGGACATAACAGCTGCAGCGCATTATGAGTTTCAGAAGCCCAGAAGTCTGTCTGTTCATACATGGATGTAATGAGTTCGTGGACCTCTGCAAAAGGAATTATTTTTAGCTTTTTAACTGATTCCACATCTTAACAATTAGCTTGCTAACATGAGATTCAATGAAGACTAACAGAGACCAAACGAAAGTGACTAACAGTTGAGCATGTGTCAATAACAATACAAGTCTAAAATCTGCTCTCACCGCTGATTTGAGTGTTATACTGTTTGAGAAGTTCCTTTATGACATTCTCCAGCTCTCTTATAGACTCAAGGCTCACAGAAGGCTCAATATCAGGGAAAATGTGCCTTTCAACAATCCGAAAGCTTATTTTTATAAATTTATCCAGGCTAGCGTAGAGGTCACGCAGTCGCCTCTGAAATAAAGCCTGTCTTTCACCTTGGGATTCATCAGATGCAAGTGACAGCTTCTGCAAAAAACAAAAAAAGAAACAGTGAAGCCTCAGAAAAGAAACAACTGCTATTTTCTGGACACATTGTTTTTCATATTTTATCACGCTACAACTACAAACTTCAGTGTATTTTCTTGGGATTTTATAGCAACACAAAGTAGCACAATTTTTTTTACAGTGTAAAAGCAATAAGGTGTGTGTGGTTGATGAAACCAAAACAATTTTTTTTCTGCTTCATGCACAACAACATATGTTACAAAAACACAAAGCCTCGTCGTAAAGACTACATCCCAGCTGTAAATGATGGCAGTGGCAGCTTCTTGGTGGGGAAAGCTTTTCAATCACAGGGAATGCAGAGCCAGACACAAAGACAACCTGGAAAGAAAACTTGTTAGACCAAATAAAAAACCTGAGAATGAGGTGAAGGTTCATCCTTCAGCACAGCAATAAGCCTACAGAACTACAATCGAATTGCTTAAATCAGTTTTTTTGAGTTTATGCTCCAGGTTATCCAACACCACACAACACCAAAAATATTTGGTAAGTTTCTGTATTTTTTGTGAAGATAATCTCTCAAAAAATACCTCAGAAGGTAAAGAAAATAAATATCCTCCCTTACATTTGTCCACCTCCATAAGTCTGCATGGATTTCTGCCAATGTTGTCACGTCATATTCTGAAACATCATCCCTAATAACGTCAGATGAGAATTGCATGAAGAATGCTTATAAGTGTCAATAAAAGTGCAAAATAAGATTCAAATAGATGTTCAGAAAATTTGTTTTAAAAATAATTTCCTCACAGATTCTGAGTGCTGACGTAATGATACCACTCTTTGATGCCTTCCTGCAAGGAGGAGATCTGTTCAAACTGAGCATGCTGAATCTTCTTCACAAAGATCATGAGTGCAATCAGCTGATCTTTCCACTGTGTGGTTGTCTCCACTATGACATCCAGATCACATACATCCTATAGTAGGAGGAGTAGCACAGTCAAGCATACAACCTGTGGTGGGAAAAAAAAAAGTGTGGTTCGACTTTCACCTTTGTGGCGATGTAGATGAGGCAGTCCTTTGCCGTCTCGAACCAGCCTTCCTCACTGACATACAGCTCACTGACAAGCTTGAGCTTCTTCACTTTAATCACCTGACAGAAGAGAAACTGTTTAACAAAAACCTGAAACAAACATGGGTTGAACTGGCATATTTATAAGAAAAATATGCTTTAATGCAAATCTAACATGCAACTAGGGCTGGACAATTAATCAATAACAGTACATATCCTGATTCACACATAATCAGTATCAATAGATAATACGTCTGAGAGAATGTTCAATAATTTCACGGCACTCCGATTCAGAACCACACAGCATTCTGGGAGATGTAGGCACAGGAACGACTTCAGCTGATCAACCTCTCTTGGCCAGCAAAGCAACTAACTCATTCGCTATTTGGTTACCTAGCAACGAGCTGTTGAGTAACTTGTGGTAACTTGAGCAACAGCAGTTTCATGTTTCACCACCGTTCCTCATAACTACTTAAAAATAAATAACAATGGTGTGGAGTGAAAACTGTGAATAAAGCAGGAAAAGTCGTGCCACCAGTTTGGCAGGTTTTCAGATATTTAAAACCAAAAAACTAATTAAAAATTATTATAATCGACTGATATGAAACCATTGTGTTGTGACACCTTTTTTCAGCCATACTTGTAACATATCCCTAAAAATCTAATTTCTTTGTACATAAATAGATGAAAAAAGAACAATGCACACAAAAAAAGAGAGCAGCACAACAAAAAGGCTTCTTGTACTTTGAGGGCGAGGTTGAAGGTGTACTGGCTCCAATAATCTCTGTCTTCAGTCATCTGTAGCAGCTGATCCTCCAGGCGAGCCCTGTGTAGCTCATACATATGGTGGTAACCCTGGACAACACTTGGATAGGCACATTTATCATTTCAGAGGTAGCAGTTTTGTCAAGCATATTTAAAAACTGTCCCATTTTACGTCCATCACAAGAAAAAAAGGCAAAAGAAGTTTGCTTTTACTTATACAATGTTTAAAAAAAGCTAAGATATAGCGCTATAGACTGAAGCAAAACCAAGTAAATGTACAAAAACATAAATTTAGAACAATTAATTCTTATTTGTTCTACTTGATGAATGGTGATGTAGTTTGCCATTAATGACTGTTATAGGTTTTCCAGACTGACTCTGCGTAGCTGAGAGTTTCTTTGTAGCTTTTGGCAAGTTCCTCCTGTGCGTGCTGCACCTTATCGGAAACCAAAGCATCATAGTCTCTCACTTTTGCTAGTTCCCTGAGAAAAGAACACATAAACACAAGCACGGAAATGAGAAGACACACATCTCTCACCTTCACCTATGTTTAAATGAAAGATATTATTTAAAATTAGGGCATTTATTATCTCTTCTTAAACTAGTTGGTGTATCAAAATCTCCCTGAGACCACAGTTAAGTCACTTGTTTTCTTTTACTACTCTGACCCTGACCTACATACATGTTTATCTGCTGGATGGATGCCTTGATGTGGTAAATTTCCTCAATGAGCCGACGGTCCAGCGCCCGCTGCGCCACCACCTCAGCATGTAACAACTTCAGGCGCTGGGGGATTCGCTCCAGCAGAGACTGGTACCGCTGCCTGGAACAAAAAGAAATACATTCTGGATCAGCAAAGGGAAATATTTGTAAAAAATGTCTAATTTACTTTAAGTAAAAAAAAAATTGCTTTTCCAAAACTATTTTTCAATCTCACACTGAACAAGAAAAAAACAACATTTAACCTCTGGTTGAGGTAAAAATCCACAGCCTTTCAAAGAGTTTATGATGCCGCACACTCTGACAAAATTCCCACAGACTTTTAAAGCGAGAGAAACCCACAGCATCATGGATCCTCTGCCATGTTCAAGCAGGAATATGAAAGTATTTTTCTTATATTTTCAGATCCACCTGGAGAGTTTATTCATGGAAAAACTCAACATTATAGTCATCTGACCAAATGCACTGTTCCAGATAACGCCAGATGAAAGTTCAGATAATTCAAAATTTATAAGATTATTATATTTAAACAGAAAAGGTTTTGTGCATCCACATACAATCAGTTAGCATTCTTTTAATAATCCTTCTGCCATAAGATATTATTTTATGGCATTTCTCAAGCATTTGTTCATGTCTGTGTATTCATTGTTTGGTTTCAAGGGTTATAAATATGTTAGCTGCTAACCTGAGTTTGGCGAGGAGCTGTCCTCTCTCAGCACAGCCGACGGTCACCTGCCTGATCAGTTCATGGAAAACGATGTTGTAGATGTTCTGCTCTGTCTTCACCAGTTCCAACAAGCTCTCAAGCTGCAAAACAAGCCATAGACCTTAAGGTCTGAGCATTTTAGTGGTACTGACAGAATGATTAACACAGACACTCTACATTGGCATATTACATTGCAGATTAAGAAGGAGGCCATTTCTGTAATTGGTAAATATTCCGTAATGCTTGAACTATCTTTTAAAATTTGGTTACACTTTCTACCCTCGGGTTCAAATATTTCCTCTCGTTAAAGTGTAAAAAAAATATTTTTTCAGGTTTGTTTCTAAACTTTCAAAGTATCTGATCTCATAAGTTATCCGTCCCTAAAAATAGTTTTACTTTTTATTTTACTTTTCTGAATAATGGAATAATACTGCTTAAATGTGCAGTATTATTCCACCTAAAAAACTGTTTTCCTTTTTATTTTGTTAGATATTTGTATTATACAAATATATGTGGGTATTACATTATATCAAAAATAATGACAAAACTGTTCCCAAGAGAGAAGTGTGGGCATGTGTAAATCACTGTGCAATGAACTGAATAATAAAATTTTAATATCAGAATAAAAGAAATCTGCCAATATTACATTCTTTAAGATTGCCAATAACCTGAGAAGCAAATAAAAGAAATAAAAGCAAATTTTAAAAATGGGTCCCAAAAGTCCTTTGAGTCAAATTGCTTATGTTGTTTCACTGACTGAATGCTCTTTGTGTATTTTCCCATTTTAATTATGCAAACTAAAGGTTTTTCTCTGTATTAAACAAAAATTACAACACAGCATCTATGTCAGTTGCAGAGGTAGAAAACTAACTTGGCACAGATCGGTCAGCTCTTCTTCCTGCTGATCCACTCCGGCCTTTTCCAGCATGTCATCCATCATCCGCATCAGCTGGATCACTTCCAGCCTGCCACTGGGCCTCCTGCACACAAAACATTCCCACAAATACAGTATGTGTATTACTGCACACACATACAAAGTTCTGTAATGCTTAAAGGTCTGTTTTACTAGTATGTTTCCTAAGTAAACTGCTTGTTACATTAGAATGAAGTGTTACAAATTTTTGCTGTCACTTTAATTTATATGTTTGGACTCACAGTGATGGGAGAACTCGTAACTTCTGCTCCTGATCTTTCAGCTGCACTGTGAATGCACTGTGAGGTACAATATGAAATAAATCAGCAAAAAGCTTGATCATTATATAAGAAGGGACTGCACTAAATAATATTAAGGAAACTTACTCGTCATACAACTGGAGGGATTGTATTCCTTTGTTCTTCACAATACGATACTCTGCAGGGATCACATTTTGTTGGACATCCAATTTCTGAGAAACAGAGAATGGTAGCATTATGTGATTGGCTTGTCTTCTTATTCAAATTAATGGCAAAGGTTGCCCCAGGAATACTTCACACTGGTTAAATCCAAAACCAATTGTTTGACATATATGATGACACAAAGAACAAACATGTGAAAACTTTTAAAATGAGGAAGTGAATAAATATAAACAGTTATGCAAAACAAATCATGAAACATGGACATATCAAGCAAAAGTGGGAGAAAGCAAAATTGCAAAATGTGAGAAATTCAGGAAACAAAAATCTGAAGAATAAGAAAAAAAACAGTTCAGTGTCAAATAGAAACTGAAACAATGTGCAATATGGCATGTTGGAAATGTCCTGACTAAATAATAAAAGCATTTCTTTGACAGAAAATGGAAAAAATAGGTAGTGAAACTCAGTTTCAATTTCCAAAAACAAGACTGAGACAGAAAACTTGACCTTCATTAATATTCAAGCGTTTCAACTTAAAAAACCCAGAGAAAAAAACTTTTCTCTGGGTACTCCAGCTTCCTTCCACACTCCAAAACCACAACTGTTAGCTTAACTATCAACTAAATTAAGTGGTTGTTTTTGATGCACAATGTATAATTTGTGGTAATCTCTTTATTTTGTGTAAGTTTTGTTTCTGTGTTCTATTTTTTTTTTCTAACGCTTGCCAAAGGTGAACTAAATGGAATAGTGACCTGCCCAATGTATACTCAATGTATAGCCACTTTAGAAAATGGATGCGTTTAAAAACATGGATATTATTTTACAGCAATGATATTTTAAATCTTATTTTATCTGGGGCAGCAAAAACTGTTTAACACAAACCACCATATTCCATTGGTGCTCTTTCAAGTTACTTTGGCAACATTTTCCCACATATTGCTAAAAATAACAACGATATGGGACACTCGTAGTTAAAAATTACAAAATGTCAACCATCTGCTTACAGGGTTTGTACACTTTTTATTTCCAAGATAAGTTTTTTGAATTTTTGCAGCAACAAACTTTGCAGATAGAACAATACAAATTAACTAAAAAAGACAGTGTAAATTCACTATTATAATAATATAATTTATCGCTGTTATTAATAAAGTCTTGTGACAATAGTCTTTATTCTACAGCAGGGACAATTGTGTAAAATATAACACAATTATATGTTTTGAAATGTCTCTCTCACACACATTACACACCTGACCGGTCTGAAAACAAAACAGAAATTAAACTAAAAAAATCCCCTAATTTCATTAATGTTTAACATGTAAAAGACAATATTATAAGTTTTATTTCAATCACACAGATCAATAACTTATAGAGCAATTAGGAACAATAAATATCCCAAAATAAAATAAACAATGTCCTTGCTAAGTTGACCAGCATTTAACAGATTTAAAAAACCAAAAACAAGAAAAGTTTAGTCTGATTTAACTTCAGAGAGTGAGAAAAAAAAAAGTCTTGATAGGCGTATAAAAATATGGTAAAAAAAAAAATTGCACTTCATTACAAACTATGCTGTTTGAATATCAAGTGCTTTCAAAGACTTTACATGGAAATAAAGTACTTTCAAAATACCTACTTGTCCAAACCCTGTGGTTAGCATCTCACCTTTATGTCTCCGTTGCAGCCCTTCTCATGCAGTGGTGGGAGAGCAGTCATCTTTTTCTGTGTAAGCACAGCATCGCACAGGAATGAAATATCCCTACAGAGGCACCACACACAGAAGAAACACATATTTTTCTTTATATAGTGGACTATTTTAACAAATGGTGAGTTTTAAAACTCATGTTAGCATTTGTTACATGATTAAAGGAAGAGAGTAATTTCTTCTGTTCATAGTCCTTATATACAGCAGGCTTCAGATTATTTAATATACAAAAAAGAAGCCAAAATTCAAAAGCGTTGCATTGAAAAAATAAATATACCTGGTGATTCCACAGTTTGTAGCAAGATGAGTTAGTAAGTGGTTATTTTCTATTTGACTTTATCAGTCGCTCACATCTGTGTGAAGGAATTTTTGTTTATTCTTCGTCATTGTTTCATGACCGTCTTTAAAGTCAGGCTCCAGCTGACCTTAAATATTTGACATTACAATACTTTGGTACTTATCGTGATTGACTGAAAAGAACCTGTGGCTGCCAAAAACAAGCCCAAATCATCATACCTTCTTGCACATTAATGCGAATGTTTTCCAAGAGCATTATTTGTGTTTGTGGGGCAACAATTGCTGTGACACACAGACACAGTTAGACCTAGATGTAATAAATATTTCTTATTGTCGCTTTTCATTATCACAATAGTCTCACAAAATATCATGATAAAACTTTAAGTCCATATCATCCACACCTACTGTGCAACATCCAGTCCTGTAAGAAGGGTTATGTTCTTAACCAAAACCTGAACTGTAAAGACAAAACATGTCACACTTGAGAATAACTTATATAAACAACTGTCACAGTTTCATCCCCCTAACTGACCTGCCGGCTTCTGTCAGCGATGTTGGCTGTTCCAGAAAGTATTTGTATTTGGTGCGTCCAAGCGGATAATGCCAAACTCCATCTGGCCGTCTGATTCCATCATTCTGTACAAAAAAATGTGTTACTGCTATTTTATCAACCTATGCTCATATGTATTTGTATCAAGTCTTTTTATTTAAAAATTGCTTCAAGAAAATTTTAGCACCCCGACAGTTTTTTTTTAGATTGGACTTATTTTGTCGAACTTGTATACTTCAGATCCAGATAACTGGATCTGAAGTTATCTGGGTATTTTATGTATTCAATACATAAAATACCCTTTTATGTATTGAATAAATACATAAAAGGGTTTTCAAATCAAGAGTTCCTTTATCACTGGCTATGAAACCTAACTGAGCCCAATGTGAATACATATGTTAAATGGTGAATTCTCGGCTCACACTCAGATCTGTTTACTGCCTGACCTGTAATAATAATAATCTTAACTACATAGAGCTTCTCTGACAACATTAAATATTTTTTTTAAAGCTCAAACTTATTTTGGTTATTTTGCAAGTCAATTATATGAAAAACACCAACAGAACTATATGTGAATATTTAAAGAATACATTCGAAATAAAGGTTTTAGAGTGGCCTAAGCAGATCTAACTGCACTTGAGTTTGATTGAGATGTTTTAGTATGACTTTAATATCATACTTATACTAATAATATCATATGACTATACTAATATCATATGATTTTAATATTCAATCATGTTTTATATCTGACATATACCTAATTCAAAATAGCTTGGGTGGGGAGAAATTCATCCTCTGTGAGATTAGCCAAGTAACTTTTTTGTCTTTTGACAAATAAAATTATTGTTTGTAAACTGCATTCTGGATTCACTCAGGCCATTTTTGTCTTTAATTAAAACTTGTTTAATAATGTGAAATTTTGAAGTGCAAACAAACAAACAAAAAAAAAAACAGAAATCTGGGTGAGGGAAAATATATATATGTGTTGTTTTTTTTTTACAGATGCTTTTACGGAATGTACAAAAATTATAAAGAAAACTGAAATCAAACCCTAAATGGACTAATAATGAAAGGACCCAGGAGGGGGCGCTGATGCACCTTATTTGTCCATTTTACATAAAGCAGATATAAATGCAAGAATTTTGAAGCAATCTTTTCCAGATATTTTGAGCTGAATGTCAGCATCTTAATTCAAGTTTAGTTTATTTGTCAATAAACTAAACTGTGTTTAGGTCTATTGAGAAGATTGTAGAAAACAGTACTTTAAATGTGTATAAATCACAACATTTCGTGTAAAGAAGAAAGAGCAGTAAGTACTTCACAGGTTCGGTGATGTGCAGTGTGGCCCTGTGTGTTCTTGGAGACAGTGGAGGTGAGGCTGAGCAGCAGTTCTGCTGGGATGCCCGTTTGTTTGGCAGGCGCCTTCCTGATGTCCTGATCTGGAACTTGGACTCTCAGGTCAATCTCTAAGAAAAATCAAGCAAATACTCAGTATGAGTCTGTATTTTTATTTATTAGAACCATTAAAATTAGCTTTGGTCAATATCTCTAATTGCTTTCTAAACATCTTCCAAAGTTCTTATTTGGAGTTTATCTGTCTTGTCTCACATTATCAGTATGAGTTTTGACCATTTTGAGAATGCTTTTTTGTGTTTGGGAAGGTCCCTTGTCTCAGTCTGATGTGGTCCTAATGACAAGAAAGCTTAGAAAAAACATGCAAACTCTACGTAGAAAAAACCTAGACTGGGACAAGATTGTACTCAATACAGGTACAATAGGTTGTACCTGTATTGAGTACAATCTATTGTACCAATCTATTGGTACCAATAGATTCTAGAACATTGTAGAATGTTATATTGTACAGGTACAGTAGATGATTGTCCAATACAGGTACAGTAGATGATTGTACCAATACACGTACAGTAGATGATTGTACCAATACACGTACAGTAGATGATTGTACTCAATACAGGTACAATAGATAATTGTACCTGTATTGAGTACAATCTTGACACTGAAAGTAATTTGATCTGTTTAAGCATACACATGTTGCCTGTTATGTAGGTGGTTTCAAAATATTTGGGTTTTCTATTTACAAATACCAGAATTTGCTAAAATACCAGAATTCTTTTAGATTGTCTAATCAGTTAATCATCTAACAATGGACGTCTGCTTGAGTGATGTTTTAACGACACAATTTTACTTGTACTTCAGTAATAATATTTTGAGGTAACCACTTTTTCTTGTGCACAAGTTTTGGCCGCTGTGTCCATCTTTGTTTAATTGTTTTGCATAGGAAGTACGGTTGCGCCATATAAAATGCACATGAAATCACTGGGCTGGTTTTAGCCATTTCTACAGACGTTTTCTAATTGTGCATGACTACATATAATGTTTTGTTTGTAACTTTCTGAGCAGCATTGGCACGCAGGAAGCCTACAGCAGCGGATGGATGTGAATAATTTACCGTCTGCTTGCTCTCCCCTGGGTGAGCCTGGCACTGGACTGGCTCTGGCCGTGGACAACGACATCTTTACCAAACGAGGCTGGTACAGTCAGAGGTTAGATCCTTTCAACTTTCACCGAGCCATGAAGGCGAGAAGCTGATGTAAGTTATCTTAAATAACATGCTTTTTTAATTTACGAACGAAAGCGCCTTTTCCTTCAGTATTCCGTTCTTCCTGGTCGCGTTGTTATGGAAACGGCGTGCCTACCAGCTGCTCGTCTACTCAACATTTTACGGCCGCGCGTTAACTCCGTGGTACGTTCAAGTGAAGTCGTAACAGTAGAGTTCACATAGTGGAAAAAGCTTCAAAATTATAAAAGAATCGAATATCACCAGTTTCTTTCCAAAACGTTGGCGAAATAAATAATATATTTAACTGTCTTTGATTCAAACCAATTCAAATAGTGTGTTTTAGAAAATGTCAATGCAACCTTTATCAACATCTTTTTTCCTTCTGATAAAGGAAGAAAGGTGGATATATTCACAGTATATTCATTTATTTATTTTTTTTGTCTTCTTCCGTTTATGTCCGTGTAATTAATTGGGAACAACACTGCTCAACAATGTATGTTTTCTTGACAAGGATTATGACATGGGCTTTTAATTAATAACATAATAGATTTGAACTGTTTTTATTGCTTAGTTATTTTTCACGAGAGACGCGCTGATCAGCTATCCCTCCTCTGGCCCGCTTAATTAGACGTTTTTAAACTGGAAGAGTGGGCTCACATTTTTGGTCTTTTATTAATTTTTTTTCCCTCAGCTTCTGTTTGTAAAAATATACATGAAAAAAAAAATCCTACGCAAGGTAGGTTTTGAAGATACCGCGCATGCGCCATACATGACACCGGAAAATGTTTAATAAAACTCCAGAGTAATTCATCTTTGACACAACACACGATCTTCGCTGCAACTTATCGGACGCAAAATTAACAACTCCACAAACCTTCAAATAAGTAAGTTGACAACTCTCTAAACGGCTACCTATGCTTATGTTAAAGTTACATCTGCGAGCAGATAAAGATGGAGACTTGTTTCCTTTCTTCACTCTCGGGTGTTTTTCCTCCGGAGCCGGGCGGGGTGTTCCTGAAAAAGCTCAGTGGTCCAACTGTTTTGGACTTCGAGCTGGTTGCGTTAGCCAAAGTTAGCTGTAGCTCCCAGCTGTAGCCTAGCAGACGTATCCAGGTACTTCCTGTCTTACCCGCTATCGCCTGTCTTGACATTCCCGAGTAAGCGGAGAGGCTTGTGGAAGCTATTGTCAGAAGCGTTAGAAAAAACTGATACATTTATGATGAGTTAGCTTGCTTCTTGCTAATTATTTCTCGCTGTTTGTGGTTTCTGCGTTGACTTAGCTGCTGCAAAAGCAATTTATCCGCCTCTCATTGTAATGATATGCAAGGCAGCACTTTGTCAAAGCTGTCCAGCTTTCTACATGCTTATCACGGTACAGTTTACAGATAAAACATAGCAAATGGGGCTAACTAGCTGGAGATACCTTGGCACTCTTTGCCCCATCCAGGCCTGTAGACATCAACAACAGCAGTTTATTGCATGAGTTTACCCTCCTAGGACCCTAACAACTACGTTATCATGTCAAACAAACAGCATCACCAGCTGTTTTTGATGCATTTATTTAAATGACACTTGATAGACCTCTGCCACCAAATACTTTTAGTGTAGAAATGGTTTCCTGAAGGTGTGGTTGATTTCAGTTTCACAGTTGACAAGTTCATAAGGGTAGGGAGACATGTTGGTGCCATAATATAGATGGATATAAACACCTCTTTTTTTTTTTCCATTCTTCCCCACCCCAAGTGTGAAAAGTATTTTAAAATAAACTTTTAAGCATTTAACATTTAAGCTGACAACATCTTTGGAAGAAAAAATACTGGACTGGACTTTGAGACCTCTGGTCCATCGCTGCTCTCAGAAAACTCACTAGGTGTTTACAGCTTTGCTGGTATTGCAGTTTTTCTCATTTCAAACAACATGTCCGCTTTTATTTGAACAGTTTTGTAAATAGGTTGTTTTTAATGCACAAATATATATGCACAATTTATATTTTTTAAATTGGCACATTCCTTTTAATATTTTTAGTATTTTACATTGTAATTTTACCCTTACTGCACAGTGTGTTCTGTGTTTTATGCATTACATTTTTATCTTTGTGTGAATCTACATGCCTTGCTTACCTGTCAGTTCGTTGCAGTTTATGTTTAATAGCCCAATTAGCTGCAGTAAAACTACAACTATTCTTACTGTGGTCCAACAGAATTATATTTGCATAAAAGAAAAAAGTTGCACATTAACCTTGAACAAAACAAAAATCAGAGAGATATTTACACTGAAAGATATTACTGTGCCATTTGCCATATGCAATGAGCCAGGGAATAAAAATATTGTTTACTGTCCCTCAGTGAGGAAATTTGTGTACCAGTAACAAAATGGAAGCAAGGGAAATCACAGAAAGATAAACATATAAAATCCAAAATGGTTTGCTTTTAAAAAGAACAAATTCAGCCATTTCACTTTCTGTGCATAGGCTTTCTGCAATTTATTTATTTATTTGAAAGGGAGGTGTTGAAGTTCCCAGGAGGCCACCGAAATGATTAAGCAAGAGAAGTTACTGTTATCTATCTGTCCAAAATGCTGGCTGCATTATTTACGGCTAGACGGGAGACCATGTGCAATGCATTACCTTTCAGTAGTTTGGCAAAAGCAAAGATTTCCCTTATC
The DNA here is from genome assembly GCA_903067055.1 of Poeciliopsis paucimaculata. Lineage (NCBI taxonomy): Eukaryota > Metazoa > Chordata > Actinopteri > Cyprinodontiformes > Poeciliidae > Poeciliopsis > Poeciliopsis paucimaculata. The sequence continues at coordinate 68,851 of CAEGAD010064781.1, forward strand.
TCTCATTCTTCAAGTGATCTGTAAGTGCACTTTGCACATGATACATCATACAGCAGGTGGGGAAGTTCAGCAAAAAAGCAAGAACCAGACAAACAAACTTTGGTGGAAAACATTGATTTAATGTTTATCATTATTTCAGTTTACCCCCACCAAAGGCTTCACTTGAACTGTCCAGCTGTTTTCTCTGTTACTGGGTATTCTGAATTTGTTCCTTAAACTACAGATCAGTTCTGCTTGATGTGTTGTGCCATTGTCAAATACACGGCCTCTTCCTGGCTTCATACAGGCTGTGGCTGGTAACATGTTAGCCAAGCCAGCCAGTCCTGAACTGGAGATAGACCAGTAATGACAGGGTACAAGTTTGCTGCTCTTTTGTGACCACAAGAGATGAGACTGCTTGTGTCATTTTGAAGTAGAATCATTTAATATTAACATGTCTGATGATATTATATGCATGCAAAGCAAAATATGTATTTTTTTTTTATTATGTAATTTTCTTTGTAAAAGTTGATTATGTGCACATTTCATTTTGATGAACGGGGTGTTTTACTATAACTGTGTGACTCAAGTTGTTTGTGTAGCACAATGGGATGTGGTTTATGTGAACAGTCATCGGATTATTTAAATGAATAGTGTAGTAGGTGGAGCTTGTTTAACACACACACCAATGAGACCTTTAGCAGACTAAAGGTGAAGGAAATGTTTACCATGTCAGAATAAATACATGGAAATAAACATCAATAGCACATACACAACATTCAGGACTCTGTATAAGGGAAGGATAATCAAATCATTTAGTGAAATGGATCTCTTATCTGGACTGTTAAACAGGAACTTCTAAAAGTTAATGGGCAGATTGTTCTTGTCTTTTCCGGGTTTTTTTGCAAGTGTAATGGATTATGTGTGATATGAGCACATGATTTATTTTGCCTCCTGCATTTTAGCCTCTGCAGATGGCTGGAGGATAATTTGCCTAGTCTTAACTGTATGAATGCCTTCTGTGTGCATCTAATCATGGCGCTAACTGTGACTGAATGGCTCCTTCCTGCATTCCTTCTCGACAGTTTGTATTTGTATGCCTGAAACCTAAAGTTTCAGATTATCTTTAAAAGATAGATTCCTGCAAAAGCAGCAGTGAGTGCAGTTTTAAATTACACGCACTCACTTTTGTGTTGTACTGTCAGAAGTTCTACAAATTTTTAATTGTTTTTCTTTAAACTAGAGATGCACCGATTTCCAAATGCCATATTTCCAATCTTTTTTTGCTTTTCTTCTTGTCCCTATTTTTTTTGCATGTCTTCATAAGTCTTTAACCTCGCTCTGGTTTTAATAAACTAAGAAAAGTGCATCAAACATGTTATTTGTGGAGATGTTTATAGATATAGGATGGGAGGAGTTAAAATTTTTGATGCATTTTATCAATGGGTAAGAAAATTCAGATTTTTCACCGATCAGAGCCGATCAAAGAGTAACTAGTTATGATTTGTGGCAGATTATAATCAGATCACACTGACAGGTATTGTTGTCAGACAGCATTATGGTTGTATAAAATTAGAATGCCTTTACCACAAAGTGTAAGCCAGAGATGTGATTGGTTACAGATTTGATTATCTTCATGTTTCTGGTTTAAATGGTGTGCTTGATATTGTTTGTACCTATGCTATTACCGTCATTTTGATCCACACTTTGTTTTCTCATTTGGTTGTTGTTAATATTAAATGCCCAACCTAACCTGCTGCTTGTATTTTTCTGGCTTGTTGGTTTTTTGCCAGAGCAATACATTAATTATTTTTTTTCAAAGAAATAGTCAGGCCATTCAAATTGTAAGAAGTGATTATTATTTTCTTGATTGTTGCTGTTCTGATGCTGGCATTTTATTTGAACAGCATTTCAAAGATGTTGGCAGCACTAATGGAAATGTAACCTTTTAATTTCACATTCCAGCAGCCATTCATTAACTCCTGTTCCATAAAGGCGTGTTGTGGCTCAGCCAGCCGTTTCTTAATGTGTACAGGGCGTAATAAAGACACTTAGGCTCTGTCAACACTTATTTTGTAATGTATACTAACAGAAATACCACAAATGAATGTCCATTAATGTTTAAAATAAACTAAGATACTTTTTAGATTACCATTTTTAGGAAAACTGCTATTTTTTGTACAAACCCACTTAATTTTGTATGTATTTATGTTTGAATAATGATTTATTGTTTACAAGAGTTCAAATTAAAGTCTTAGTTAAATATGCAGTCTAAATCTGAAAACTAATTTCCATAAATTGATTCAAAGTGAAACTCATCCAGTACATTGATTACACACAAAGCATCATATTTTCAAACTTATTTTATTAGGCTTACTGCTAATCCTAATAGTTCATTAATAAATGAAAATATGACATTTGTAGATCTAAAAAGGAATCTATAATAATACGCAATTCATATAATTCAGGTTTTTCGATTAAATTACTAAAATAAAGAAACTTCATGATGATATTCAAATTTTTGAGGCGCATCTATATTAATATCTTAGAGGGGTTTTTTTAACAATTATTTTTACCTTAATTTAAAAACCATTATTTTTAATAAAAAAATAACGACAACAAAAAGTAATTCTCTTAAGTAGCATTTTGATCAACTTTAAATGTTCTGTACAAAGCTTAATTTAACATAAACACTCTGATGAACACTCAGTTATACATAAATAACGTTTAAAAATATAACCATCATAAAATGTTATTAATGGAAACTCAATGATTGTCAGCTGGGCTTTCAGAGACTGTTGCTGCAGTTAAAGCTTATGAATTATGCAACTGAATATGTTGTTGTATAGCAAGTGGGTCCTTCCATCCTAACAGGTAGCATTAACTCAGATGTTGCGTAAAACTTGTCTTATTTATTTAAGCAGTAGCTTTCAATGAAAACAGCAAGTTGTTGGTCCAGAATGTGTTGATTTTATTTGCTGAACTGTTTCATTGTGCTTCATAATGAACTTTTAAGGGTTGGACACGCTATTGCAAATGAAACTACATGATTGTTTGGGAGGCAACAATACCATGAGTTCACATTTTGCCTTCCAATAGGATATTCAGTCTGAAGGAGCCTCACTGCTCTTTGTATTCACATGTGAGTGAATACTCGCATTTCTAATCTGGTTCCTTTTGTTTTTCATGCAGGCTGCCGTCCAACACAGCTGGGCTGACGGGAGGGAAGGGGAGAACATTAACCTTGGTCTCCCTTAGATCCTGATCCTGAGTGAAACTGCTAGCCATGGATGACAGCTCCTCACTGGGCAAAGTCAGCAGCTCAACAGAGTCCGTGGCCACCGTCACCAGTGAAGAGTTTGTCCTAGTCCAGTCCAGCTCAGCCAGTTCACCGCAGGGCTCTGAGGGCAGACCAAGACTCAAGGTCAGAAATGACCACCATGTGATCACTTAATTAATTGTCTCCATAATCTACAAAGTTAGTCACACCTGAGATATTTTGAGTAAATTTGAAGCTGCAAAATATAAAACAAAACTCTTTCTTTGAATATTTTACAAGATTAAGTGATCTTCTGCACTAAACATACAGTCCCTAAACTGCACTGAATACATTTGTGCACAAATTTTATCTGATTTTGTGTAGTCATAACCTAAAAATAGCCTGCTCCTGCAATATTTTGTTTTACCCACCCCCAGATGTCCTGGAATGGAAGTGATCAGCTGGAAAAGGCTATGGAGGAGGTGTTGGACGACGATGATGAGGTGAAGATAGAAAAGAGCTGTGTGGAACAGATGGAGAAGCAAAAGAAACTAGAGAGCCAAGTGTCAGAGGCCCAACCTGCAGGTAAACACTCTGGAACCAATAGGTTTGAATAAGGTTAACATGTTTTGCTGGACAATAATTTGTCCCAGTAATTACTGCAATAAACAATAACAATGTTTTGAGAGTTTTTTCAAGCAATATATTGATAGTGGCATAATATGCTAATAAGTATCTAAGTATCGTCTCTCAAAGATTAATAAGCTTTAATTTTGTAAAGAACATTTGACACAGGAACTGTAAGATATTGTATGAAAAGCTAAAACCAAACAATAAATTAAACAGAATTATAAACAACACACAACTGAAACTATACATAAAATTGATTTTGACATCTCTGCAAAAAGACTTCCATCAGAATGGAAATGATCAAACTTATTTTAATTTGTCGTGCAATTAATTAATTACTTACTGCAATGAGCTTGTTAGCATGTTCATGATCTCTTAGCTGGTACTTTTTAATTAATCCAATTTATAAACTTTAAGACTTGAAGACTATGAAAGCCTGTGTTGGATACTCCTGGTTTACTGCATAGTAATGTCTATCAGCAGGTTGTTTTAGTTATTTTTGTTTTGGTTTATGAGAAATTTATGCAGTGTATTATTATTAAATAAATTAAAATATATTTAAATTCATTGGTTAAGTACAAGGGTACAGAATGGCTTGTTTACGGGTATAAAAACAAAAAAGATTTGGGTGAAACAGCAACACTTGGGTACAAAATGGGGCCTTGATTTGCCAGAGCTGTACCTCTCCCATGGTTTTCTTTGCTATTGGATCAACACAGTCAGCACTTGAACTCTGGCTGCTTTGTATGTAAACATAGTTGACTAAGATCGCTCAATAAACAACCCTTGTACAGCAAAACAGAGCTTTCAGGCTGCAGGACCTATGCACACCCATGAACTACTTTTCAGTATTACCTGTACATACTTAAATAACGAACAGTTATTCTGTTTACATTTGTCTAATTTTGTCAGTTCTACCAAAAACCACTGTTGTATGAAAACAACAGTGGCTTGTAAAGTTCTGTATTTTCCATGGGGTGACCTAAACAAATAACCCAGTCCTATTTTGGTTACTTGTGCTCAAACGCAACCTGTTCAGGTGCACAAATAAAGTTCAGTAAGGTTCTAAATCATTTACTGGTAAGACAATCTGAGCTACAGCTGAATGTGAGGAGAAGTCCATGTTGTTGTCCAACAGGAAAATCATGATTTCTAGCACTGGCTTTCTGCTCTTCTATTATATCACTTGACTTCATAAGCCAGCATCTTTACAACAATGAAAAACCACAGAAATTTAACTAAAACTGTATAGTGGTAATAAAATCTTGTGCACACACAAGATTTTAGTACTTCAGCCTGTTCTGAATTATGTTCATTGTGTTGGGCTGGTTATCAGTGGCGGTTCTAGACCAACTTTAGCAGGATGGAGCCAGTGTTGTTTTTAATAGGGACACAGAACAAAAGCATGGAACAAAAAACAGGGCAATATTTCATTGTTGGATATATTAATTGAGCCACTTGTGACTTTGAAGCTGCAGATGAAAAGTCTGATCCTATCTCAATATGGCTCAAGCTAAAAGTCCAACATTTTTAAGAAATTAATTTATTATTATCCCTTCATTACCTTGGGCATAGCAGGAGGAAAGACCGGTTTTACAGGAACACGGGCTCCTATTGCTCCCCGTCTAGAACCGCCCATGACGGTTATAAATATAAGAATAGAAGAGTATATTAAGGTTTAAAAAATTAGATGAAGTTATAACTGCTAAAATGCTTTGCTAAGCTATTTCTATTAAGGTCCTTTGTAACAAAATGCCAGAGGAAATGCAGGAATGACTGGACTAATGCAATGCTGTTCCCCTTCCTTCTGTTGTTGTGAACTGCCAGTCGGGTGACTGAAAGAAGGCGTCTGTATTTATCTGAATGCTTACAAAAAAGACAAAACTGGCCGCTTGGAAATAGCTCCAGTCGTAAAAAAGCAAGAACAGTCCTGTTGGGGAAACTAACACAATTCCATGAGTTGTTTCAAACTCCTAACACCAGGCCAGCTTTTTACCCCACAACCCATCATTATGTAAGGATGTACAACTAACCTTTATTTTTTTTTTTCTCTCTGTTTTAAAACAGATTAGCTGTTTTCTGTTGTGAGTTAGAGATCCTTATTATTAATTCACAACATTTAAATTGAAAGCACACCTGAGTATATAATTTAGTTAGGAGAAATATAAGAAATAACACAAAAATCATAAGAGAGAATTGTGGACCTCTACATGTCTTGTACATCCTGGGATTCAGTTTCCAAATGCCTGGAAGTGCTGCGCTAATTTGTTTAAACTTTTTATATACAAGCTTGTACTTGTATATAAAACAGGGGAATGTGTCCAGTGCACTATTAAGAAAGGGGTTTCTGTGATGTGGGTTTTTGGTGCTTAATGTGTGGACAATCCCAGGGAAAAACAACAAATTTTCTGAAAATGCTGACTGATGCTGGTAAGAAGGTGTCATTGCCACAGGGTAATTTAATTCTGTACTAATATAGGCCTAAAAGCCATTGCTCCAAAGGTAATATAAAAATGTAGATATTTTTATGTCTCATATTATACTGTCACAACATTGTGATAGTTTTAACAAATATAAACTAAAAAATTACCTAAAGATACATACTGCAGCTTTATGAAAAAAGGGGCAAGTTTGCAACCCTCAGAAAACCATCCCAGTTGTCAAGTATGAAGATGGCAGCATCATACTCAATGGATGATTTGCTGCAAGATGGAGTGCTCTACAAACCTAAATAGATGGGTTTTTTGAGTAAAAAACACTATTTGGAAATATTGAAGCAACATCTTAAGACATCAGCCAGGAAGTTAAAGCTCTTGCACAAATTGGCTTTCCAAGAGGTACAGTATCAACAAAGATAATCAGATGGAGTGTTCATCACAAAGCCTTGATTTCAGACACAGATCGTTTGGTATGTTGAGCAACTTGGACCACAAACTTGACTCAGTTTACACCAGTTTGGTCAAGAGGAATGGACCAAAATTCAAACTACTGTGAGAAACCTGTGGAAGCAAGAATGTCAGAGTTGACACCTATTAAACAAACACAGGAAAGACAAAAGAGTTAGATTCTTTTCTTACTCGCGAGGAGAACAGACAGAGATGTGCTTTC